>APFE030167908.1:79110-101306 GCA_000404065.3 Pinus taeda
CCACCCTTTATACCAACATTTCAGAGAGCACATTCAGCCTAGTGCTGCCATGCATTTTTGCACATTTTGTATTTCAGCTCTCTTCTTGGACTCATACATAACCCTTCAGATTAAAGGGGGGAATGTTGGACACCAAATCCTAAATGGGTTAGTGTGGAAGTCGAATGGACACAAGCAGTCCAAGAGACCTTGGGATGTGAATCCCAACGGTCACATAATGTACTATAAATGTAAATCTCTTGTTAATAAAATTGAACTCACATGATTTATCTTTCCTATTTCTCTCGCTCCCCATGTGTGTTTAACAACATTCTTAAAGGAGCTCTCATTTGTTCTTTGAACCTTCATAGTCTTATTTTACAAAGTGGTTTTGCAGGGATTTCGGCACATAGCTTGTACACAAGCCATGAACTTTTAAATTTAAATCTTTAAAAAAGAAACATTGTACTTCATTTCTTTCATTTGCTATCTAAGAGCTTGAAAATGGCTAAGCAAAGATGAGATTTTACTCTCACTTTTTAGCTTAGCCTTTTGTAAATTATAATTGTACATATCATTTTATCTTGCTGATTTTTCCATTAATACTTAACTTATTTTGCAGCCATTGCTTGGATTGTTTGTTGAGTCTTGCATGGCAGATTTTGAAGAGCAACTTCCTGCAACATCTAACAAGTGTTTGCAGGACCTTTGGCAAGTGTTGGGGGTTCGATTTCCAAGGATGTTGTGAGCCCTTTTGACGCTTATTTTGGCCAAGTCGAGTTCACTAGAGGGCTGCCCATTTTCCTCCTTAAGCCATGGGCATTTGGAGGAAACTCACACCTTGCTTCCCTTGCATAAGTTTTGTGAGATCTTGTCACTACTTTCTCAAGAAAGGAGGTCTAATGTCCAAGTTTCAAAAAATTATTGTGAGGATTCTCCTTGAAGTATAGTTGAAAACTTTGAAGAGCCCTCTTCTCATTGTAATATTAATAAAAGATCTAACTTGCTTGTGGGAGCTTGAGATTTCTCCCACGGTATCCTATCTTCCCATTTAGAGGGAGGCTTCTCTTAGGTGGATTAACATTTGCATGGTTTAAGCTTTCATACTTCATTCACTTACATGTATGCTTTAATTGGGAATTAACACAACCTCACTATCACATTTCATTAATTTAAAGTTTGTTACAATTTCATTTGAACTTTGCATTTTCTTTCTCATTGTTGCTTGGAGCTACAAGCTTACACTTTATTTTGGGCAATTCATCCTTTACATGCAAGCATTTTATATTCTTAACAAACTTTGATTCGTTTTCATTTACCTTGGTACATTGTTTCATGAGCACTTGAATACATGCTTCAATTGTATGCTACATTGTTATCTTGAATATTGTAGCAATTTATTGTCATTGTCTATTTGAAACAAATTTTACTTTCAAGCAAATTACTTGTATCATTTTAATTCATTGATAAAACACATGCAACACTTGTAAGCTAATTTTATTCCTCCAATTGAAGTTATAATTGAAACTTATGTTGAACACTATTTCATTTTCAAGCATTGGAAATCAATCTCTTTGAAGCATTTGCATGTATCATTATTTTAATTTGGGGAATTAACACAATTTCCATTTCATCTAAGCATTTTAGTGTAAGAAGGCTCCAAGCCTCATTAAAATTTTACCAACATAAGTTGGTTGAAGTAGACATCTTAGGGATCCTCTACTCCTCTATTGACTCTTCACTGTGAGATCCATATCATTGGGTGAGGGTGAGGTCTAAGGATTGAAGAGTTAAACTGTAATCTTGTTGTAGAGCTAATTAATAAAATTAATCAAGAGCACTTTCCATTACATTTACTTTACTTGTCTCTTGATGGTTTGAGTTTTCATATACAAAGTCTATTCCAAAACAAGTATTGTAATCATTTCAAACAAGTGTTTTCTTTTCATGTTTCAAGTCTAATTGCGTATTGATGTCTTGGTTTAGCACTTCCTTTCTTTTACATTTCCAAGTTAATTACTATTTTTTGGGTTTTGGCAAGATATGTTTCACATGTTTTGATTTATAAAGTTGATTATCTCAAAAGCATTTTGTATCTTACATATCTTGTGCTAACAATTCTTATTTACATTCCAGGGTGGTTTGTTTTCTTTTTTGAGAGCATTACATTTTACTTTGAGCAAATATATCTTTAAATTGTTGAGCAAATTCCTTATAAGGCACTGGTTTTATGGTTTTTAATCATATTAATGATTGGCATTATTATTTCAAGTTGCTCACTTCATATTTGCTCATAAATCCATAAAAGTAATCCATTTTCACTATAACACTCTCCTAGAAACTCACATATTGTTACTTAACTTTTCATTAGGGACCACCCCCCTTAGCTAACCTAGGAGGAGAGAGTCGAGATTAGTGTGACAACCCCTTCTCTAAGTTCCTTGCCACCAACCACACCTTGTGGGGTTGAAGCATTTTCTCACTGACTTGTAGGTAGGTGTAGGCAGAAGGGTCAATAGGCAGTAGTTTGAAACCCCAGAGGCAGCACAGTCACTTTGCTAAGAGGCTGAGTTTCTTGAGGAGATTTGATTTTTCTGAGTGAGGGATAGAAAAATTTGATCTCTCTAGATTGAGGGATTCTAGAGGCAGAGGGAGTAGCCCAGTATTTTTGCAGAGTAGATCTCTAGCTAGATGCAGTGGCTTTGCAGGAGTTTGCTAGAGCAGAGCTAGCATCAGGTTTAAGAAGAGCACACACTGCGAGAAAATTTTCCTTGAGGAACTTCTAGTCTCAAGAAGTTCGATTTCCCTTGCATATCAGCAGTAGTTGTGAGTAGATTTTCTCACTCCAGAAGGGAGTGCGAATAGCCTAGCCGCAGCTGAGCATATGGGAAGAGGAGATTTTCAACATTATCTGAGATGGCCACTGCCGGACTACGAGATCAAAACAGGTTGGATGGTGCTTCAAACTATGACATCTGGAAGGCAAGGATGTCCTTCCTTCTAGATGAATATGGCTTGAGACCATTCATTGATGCAGTGGTAGCTACCCCACAGATGAAGATCAGTTGAAGGAGTACAGAAAGAAGATGGTGAGGACAGAGAGATTGATCCTAGATGGTGTCTGGGATCATGTTGTATCACACAGCAGCTAAGGAAATGGCCAAAGAGATGTGGGATACACTTTCCACGTTGTACTAGGGGAATTCCAAGCAGCAGAAGCTCTACTTAGAGGAGAAGCTGAGATGCACTAGGATACAGAAAGGGGAACACATAGACCCCTTCCTCACCAGGATTCAGGAGATCCGGGACCAGCTGTCAGCAACTGGGGCAGCGCCTCAACCCACATAACTAGTGCTATTGGCACTCAACAGTGTCCCAGAGGAGTGGCAGGTATTTGTCCAGAGTATCTTGGGTAGAGAAACCTTGCCAAGGTGGGACAGGATGTGGGCTGATTTGCAGTAGTAGGGGTTGAGACGAGACCTAGTAAAGAACTCCATCAGTGTCAGCAGCAGCGGATCGAAGCAGGTGAAGGAAGAGGAGAATGTGGCCATCACATCAAAGGGTCCCTGCCAAAGGTCAAATGCTTCAGGTGTGGTGAGTTCAGCCACTATAGTACCCAGTGTACTCCAAGAAGAAGGACAAAGAGGAGAAGTAGGACCCGCAAGCAGCTTCTGCAGAGATTGATAGGCTTTCCTCCACGCTGAAGGAAGACTTCATGATGTTTGTCGACATACCTCTAGGAGTGAGGTGGGGTGACTTGGTGTTGTAGCCTCAGAGTGCTACAGATGGGTAGGATTCTTGAGGAGGTCCAACTTTAAAGTCAATACCATGCTACAAGGGCCCACAATATTTTGTAGCAAGATGGATCAGTGGTAGTAGATGCAATCAGATGCCAGAGTGACTTATGCAGAGTCTAGTTGTAGTCAAATGTTTGGCAGCGCAGTGCAGAGTCAGCAAAAGCACAGATACCTCAATGACATCGCAGATACTAACAACAGTCAGAGACTTAGGTGACAGATGCATTGTACTAATCACAGTTAATTTAGTATTTAGGATGCTTCTCGGTTGCAAATATTGCAGTTGCATCAACAACAAATGGAGAGGGAGTTGCAGTGCAGATGCAGTGTTGGCAGCAGTTCAGTAGGGTCAGTAGCAACACAGATGTAGCAGATATCAGAGTTGCGCAGTGGTTGGTGGGCAACAATAGCCAGACATCAACAGCGTAACAAGAGATGATGCAGAGACAAGGTGTTCCCGCAGGAGGTAGCAATTCTAAAACACATTCCTCGCTAAGAGGGAGTGTTATTTTTTGTAGCATCAGGTGTGTTTAAGCCATGAAATTTTGTGGAGAGGCTATAATGCATGAGATCTCCAAAACCCAGAAATCGTTTCTGGAAATTCCGCCTAGAAGTGACTTAATTATATTATTAGTAAGTTTTTAAATATTCCCTAAGTCTAAACTTAGGGAATATGACTAATTAATCAGAATTAATTAAGTTATGGTGTGAATGTTCTAGGAACTCACACAGATCGACATCAAGTTAATCCTAGCCATCGATTAAGATCTGATCTTGACCATTGAAGTCTCAACAAAGGATTATAAGAAGTGTTTGATGGGGCTTGGAGAAATGACTTGAGTAGTTCGATTTCATGAGAAAATCGGTTTCTTGAGTAGCAGCGTTCAGTTGTCGGAGAGAGAGCCAACAAAATTGAAGCAGTGAGAGAGGGGCATGGACAGTGAAGCTGGAGAAAGGATTCTAGTTCCGGTGAGTGCATTTGCAGAGAGGCGGAGGAGCCATGGTGAGACTGACGCAGAGCAATGCAGTAGTCTCTCGAGACAATTTGGATTTTGTTGGGGAAAAGCAAAATTTTCAGTGCCAGAAGCTGGGCAGAGGTTCCAGAGGCCAGGAGAGACATTTTCCCAGACAACAACTAATCAAACGGCTTGAGGAGAAGTTGTTCCAAGCTTAGTGCAGGAGCAACTGCACTGGGGTGTTGTAGCGACTGCGTAGAGCCAGTTTAGATGACTCAATTTGAGCTAAGGTCAAAGCCCGGATTTGCCTATAGAGTAAGGAAATTCCTCACTATATTTTTCTTGCCATTTTTTCTCTGTAGGATTGCCAGTTCTACATCCTGTTGTACTCAGATTATTTCACTGTTGCATAATAATAAAACCCTCAATTGTTGCACTGGTTTTCTTGAATTGGGTTTTTCCAAGGACATTGGTCCAAAAATAACTGTCATTTTGTGTGTGCTAGTATTTCTTCCAACGTTTATTTTCTTCCGCAGTTTTATTCGTGTAGGTTGCAGTGTGATTGATTCAGTATTTTGTTGTAGAAAACAGTAAATAAATTGTTAATTTAACAATTAGGAGAATTATTTCCAGTTGTTGCAATAGGATTTTATTTTCCGAATTTTCACACTCCACCAACTAAAACGCACTGCCAAAAATCTTGTTGCAAATGAGGCTTTGATGCTGAGGAAATCCTCCACCTATTTGCCTTAGAACTCCCAGCAATTTTCAGCTCTCAATCCTTTTTCATTCCTCCCACATGAGACCCACTCCTCAAAGGCTGCGTAGGCCCTGCCAATCAACCTCTGCGTAGACCCAGAATAGAAAAATTTGGCCCATAGAATAGCCTCCAAGCGATCCCTGCAAATCACCGGAAATCTTTAGCAAATCCTTAAGGAAATCAGCCCTCAAAATCCCATAATTAGTCTTGCTCAAAATTTGGTTCTCCCAAGGAGTGTGTACTCTTGTTCTGTGCCCAGTTTAGTCCAATTGATGATTGATTGTGCCTACAATTTCCTCTCGGAACATCTCTGAAATAAGAAGAGGTTCTCCCCTAGAGTGGCACTCGAAGTCCATTGAAGATGGAGTCGAGATTCTCTCTTGGAAATCTCGTGTGTTGATCAGCACTTTGTAGACTTGGCTCAATAGCTCAAGTGTACAAGGGGGTTGATCCACTAATTTACAAATGGCCCAAAATGAAGCTCCTTCCCTCTATTTAACTTTCCTGCCTCCTATACCCTCCAAGTGGGTCCCCCAAGTTGAATTCCCTCTTCTCTCACTTCACCAAGTCGAATTGCTCAAGGTGGTACGAATTCCCCTTTTTAGGAGTGGTCCCCACCTCTCACTTCTCTCTAAATTTCCTCTTTCCTAATGGTTGGGAAGCCATTTCCTTCAAAAATTTAATTGGGGTCCTATTAACCCACTTTTCCTAAATTTAGAAGCCAAAATGTCAAAATTGTGCAAAATTGTGTTTACTTAGCAAAATTTTCTAAGTGGGAATATCACACAAACAAGGACTCTTTCCTTACGAAATATTGAGGGTACCCCCTCTAGCCCAAGAATTGGCTCGAATGCCTATAGTGGCATGGAAAGGTGCATCCTCCTCACTATACCATGGCATTTGGCCCCCCTATGTGAGATAGGGTAAAACTTGGGGACAACACATACTATATAGGTTAAATTAAAGTGGGTTCCACAAAGAAGAAGGCCACCACCCAAAAGAAGTTTCACAATAAAAACTATGGTTAAAGGTTCATCTTAATGAAGATCAAGCCAATAGTTCCATGCAACTTAAGGATGAGATTGAGAGGGAATTGATAGCTTAATAGAAGATACATTGTAAGTAATGGATGACAAAATTGACAAGTCAATATAAGATTCCAAAAGATGATGGCTAGAATTAACAAGAAAGGTAAACAATGTCAAGGGCAAAGCATCAAGTTTAACTAATCAGCATAAAGAAATGATTGAGCAACTAACTGGAAGATTAGATGAGTTAACAGTCAAAACCTTAAGTTTTATGAAATCCACCAATAAGGCTGAACTCATTAGCCATGTTAACCACCAAAATGGGTAACCCCATAGGAGAAAAAATTTCTCCTATAGATTTGACACCTAGCTAGCTAGCAGCCCCTAACATTCACTTCTCAAGTATGATATGCCATATGCCTCTACCATCTACATCATCCATGCACCTCTCACCATCGGGCATTTCCTCTTAGATGAAGGTGGGTTGTTACTCAACAGATACTTTGATCACTTTGCAGTCGGGTGCTTATACTTGTTTTGGGTGTTTGGTATGGATAAAGGGGTGATCTGGGAGATTGATCAATTTTGACTGTAATTTTGTTCTATCATTTTACCAAGGGGCTAATCTTTAGCCCTAGTCCAATGGGACCTCCCTCAAGGCCTTAGGTTTATAGGGGAGCATCACTTGGAAAACTTAGACTGAAATAGCAAGTTCATTTTCCTTTACACCATAATTAACACTTTCCATATCTTATCACGGGCTCTTGACACCATTTCCATTCATTGGGTCTAACTTGTCATTGGTTCATTGTGATTTGGCACCCTCTTATCCATATCTTTGAGTAGGGCTGGAAAAACATTGCCCTGGAAGTTGATGCAACTAAAAGAATGGAAAAGCACAATATGGCCACATTGAAAGAAAAAGAAATTCAAAATGCAAAAGATGGTCAGGATGTAAGTTAGCGTGTGGGAAAAAGCCTAGCATGAGCTCTAACCTCCTCATTAGCCATCACTCAATTCCTAAGCACTTGATGATCAAAAGGAACCCTTGCAAGTCCCAACCTTGATGAGAGATAATCTGTCCCATATTAAGAGGTAAAATTGAATGCTATATCATGAAGAGTAGGCTCTAACCCTTGAGCTATGCAACCAAAATAAAAGCATTATTATGAAGAAGTAAAAGGCACACTAGAGGGGTAGAAAAAGAAGGTCGAGCAGGGTAACTCATGCCTCCACTATTTCTCTCTCTAATACATCTATTCACTCAGGAACTAGACTCCCATTAGCTAGTCCCCTTGACCATGGCAATTGGCCATGAAGCCTTTCCCCTCCATTGCCACTCATTTACACCAACACCTATTGATTGAAGAGTTAATATTTGAAAGGCCACCTCCCATTGGGGCCTGGAAGAACCTAATATGGTTGACTATTAGCCACCCCTACCAAGGTAGGGAACACCTTTACGGGACTTGGTCTAGTTAGATATTGGAAGGTGATCCCAGTTTGAAGTAACAATATGCTCTTAACATACAAGTTTGGTCCACTTAGATGCTTATATGATCTTAATCTCTAATGAATAGTTTCTTTCACTCGAGTTTAAGTTGTTCTTGCTAAGTGGTCTACTGTAGCACAAGCCTTGAGGGCACCCACTCCATAGTAGCCCAGACATTTCAGAGAGGTTGATGAATTAGCAGACGCAGTGTTTCACAACATCAAAGTGTTGGGAAATATGATGACTTGAGTAGCTGACGCACATCCCAGAGTACCCCTAAGACCCAAGAAACTGATCTTCTTTTTCTTGGCACAAAAGATTGTTGATGATTGCACCACTAGACCCAGCATGCCCCTAAGTTGGCCTTGACACTGGTTGATGGGAAGGCCATGATTTATAGCCCAGATGAGGATGGTATTCCAAGAGATGACTAGGAAGGGCTTGTGGCACCTAATGGAGCCCTAATGATGGAGAGGAGGAGAACTACATTGACCATTGGACACCCCTAGAGATGATGTCAGGGCACCCCAATTGGATTTGGGACCCATGGACCTTCTTTGAGGTTGGATTTGAGGAATATTCCTTAAGTGATGGTTGTTCATGATGCATGGATATACCTTCAGCCTTCATTTCACCATGACATAACTTTTGGAGCCCAAAAGTGGCATGATCTCATCATTAGAGGCTTACGTCTCACACATGCGGGTCTATTTTGGCATATTTTCACATTAGGGTAGTGGGTGCTTGTAACCCAAGGATTATTTTATGTTTTCTCATTATCAAACTTGTTTAAGGGCTTCATAGGCTAAAATTAGGTGAGGTAGATCTCATATAAGTAAAGGTCACCTCACTCTCACATTTCATCATGACATGTGAGCTATTTCAACCCTCTTAGAGATTCTAGCCTAGCTCTTGTAGGTTTCTACACTTGTGAAGATGTGATCTTTGTGAATATTTTTGCTATTGGAGATGTCATGTCCCCATTTTTATTTTCTTTTATAGTACAAGTAAGATGGGTTTCCAAGGTATGTGATGGTCAAGCCACAGGAGCAGGATTACATCATCAGGGGTTTCAGAGGGGTTTTGTGGAGTTTTTACGGGATTCGATGGCATTTGCTTGGCATCTTCCATCATCTACACAACTTTCCTTTTGTTCTGTTGCATTCCAACAACTTTCATAAAACGGGAGTATTATTGGGTCTAACTCAATTAATTACACTTGAGGTGGAATTCAGGGAGGAATATTTGATGGAATACCTCAGTGTAATAGCTCGTTCCAATCAGAACGAGAAATTATACATGATGGGATGATGAGAAGAGACTTCCAGTGGCCAGATGAAGCATGGTGAGCGACTTACCATTTTCCCAGATTAAAAGTGACTGTAATTAGTCACTTAATTAAATAAAAGGAGGGGAAAATAATTAATTGAAGGAAAAATTGAAGGAAAAATGGCCAAAAGTGACTTAGTGAAACAAAATAAAACTAAAAGTCACTTAGATGGAGTAAAAAAGGGAGCTTCTAGAATAATATTAAAATAATCAAAATAAGATGCTTCTAGAGGCTTGAGATCTATCTATGGAGTCTTTTAAAGGAGGAGGAAGAGATCATTTGGGATATCTTGGATTTGTGCATTGTCTTGTGTGAGAGGTTTGAGAACCTAGTTCTCTACTCCAATAGCCCTAAGACGAAAACCCTCTGGTGATTCAGTGAGAGTGGACGAGAACCCATCCCTCCCCCTAGTGGATCCATCCAGAATTCACAGGATGTACTCTTTAGTTGCAGTTATTATGGGAGGTTGGTATCAGTTTGTAGCAAAATATTTGGAGGTCTACTAAGCTATCATCTCAGCTATTGTGTTGGCATGTAACTCTACTCTTATATCATGATAAATAAAGCCGAGATTTCTTGCATGTATTGATTGACTATTCTTCGATTACAGTTTATGTTTCATTGCTTGGCATTAATTTTCTGGATTAATTTGTGCAATTTGTTTATTGAATTTGCAGCAATATTTTTCTTAAGCAAAATCCCGAGAAATTCATAGAAATTAATGTTCAAGACATTACAGGAGACTAGTCCTTTTTGTGGAGACCTTACTTTGGGATAATGAAGGATTATTCATGGATATCTTGTGAGTATTTTTTTTGTTGAACATCTTTATGGTTATTGCATACAATATATTTTGCTAGGGCTTCTATGTTTGTCTAATTGCATATCTTTATATGAAATTTTGGTGGAATATTGTATGCTTTAATTAAATAATCTAGAACATCCCTTGAGAACCTCCTAGAGAGATTTTCTCATGCCATTATCCCTGTATTGAGTGATAGCTAGGGTTTTAAAAGAGGAAAATTAGGGTTTACTGTTTACCCCATTACTCCCTTCTAGGTTTTGATATCTCCATATTAATTTTTCCTTAGACTCCATCACCTAAGAAGTAGTTGTTGGCTTCCACGTAGATTATCAAACATTACTACAAATTCATTATTCTCTCTCTATTAATTTCAACCCTTCAAGGCAAGCCACTAGGGTTAGGGCATAGGGTTGAATTCAACTAAGGTCTAGTTGTTAGCTAGGTTTGAGGCTATTCTTATTGGTTGGACCTTATAACATTTAAATCATCCCTTTTTCGCAGTTGGAATAGCCTCCCTAGGGTTGATGTCACAAACCCTAGGCAATTTTTCTATAGGAAACCCTAATCTAGCATTAAAGCTTCAACATAGGGCTTATTGAAGGCTTGTGTCTCCCTCTTGTTGATCACACCTATCTTGCAAGTCTTTTCTTGGTCTTATATGCCTATGTATGCCACTTTTGAAGCATATCACACAAACCCTAGGCTATAAGCATTATTAGTAGGTTTCTTGGAGGGCATGCTACTACTTATCTCATTAGATTGAGCCTTGTTCTTAGTTTAAGTGCCCTATCTATGCCTATACTAACTGTCACCATTGAGCTATTTCCCTAGAATACCAGTTAGGTGACTTATACTGGGAAGCCTCCCTTGTGGTGAAAATCCACTAAAGAGTAGGAGGTGGAGTGTTGAGATGACATTGGCCTCCACGTGCTAGTTGTTTCTTGGTTTAGCCCTTGCTTTGTGAGGCCTCTCACAAGACCTGCTATATTTCGAGGCAACGGGAATGTTACCGCTCAATGTAGCAAGGGTTTTAGGAGGGGTTCCTAAAGGGCAACTACTAGACCAATTGACAACAATGGGACAAGGACCCACTGTCACTTCAATCGATCTCCCCTGCTCTTTATGAACTTTCACCGATGGGAGGAGTCTTGATATTAAGGAAATCTCTAGAATAATGAGGTCAATAACCATGTACAAGGTGATTTCCAAAGCCCATTTAAAAGAGAGGCTCAGATAATAGGTTGCTTGTCTTAGAAGCCAAGGAAGGGCTCTCCAAGAAAGGCTTATTGGTAGGAGGCATAGACCTAGGTGAAAGGGTATTCAACACAAGGGATGCACCTAGATCAAGGATTCCTAGAAAAGGGAAAGGACCTCTCTTAGGGTTCGTGAGACAACAAGCATGCAAGTGTTTGGGACCACAAGAGAGACTTGCGGGATCAAAGCAATACCTAGTGTCTTGGATGATCATTAATAATATGACTAAATCATGCAAGGATGAGAAGAAGGGTCAATGAAAGATGAACTTCCTTTGAGTTTTGATGTGTAAAGACCCTCAAGAAGACCCTCTACCAAGACTTTCAAAATGATTTTCAAGGTTCCAGCTAGGGTTTGAGTTTTCTCACAATCTGACCGTCAAAATTGGCTCAAATTTGGAGGAGAGCAATAGGAAACATCAGCACAGAAGGCTGTCCAAGTGATTTTATGTGAGCTCTTCTCTATTGCAATTTGTACCAAGCCCTAGTACGCTGTCTAGGTTTAAGGCCAAATTTTAGAAAAAGGGAGAAAAAGAGAAGGAAAAAGGTTTGACCACCAAATTGGCTCAGACTAGTGCCTTGTCCTTGGTCTATGGAGTCTATGTGCTTTGAAATTTGGCCAAAATCGTCTTCAAGGAGGCTAGAAAATGATGCCCTAGCATGCACTCTCTAGCATTTACCCACCCAAGATTTATGGACTTTCATGGAAAGAAAACAAATTCTACTCCACTAGGAACATTCTTCTATTTGTTATCAATGAGTAACGTGCAAAAATTGGCATTCTAACATTCTTTTACAATGATATTCAACAATTAGGGCATGAAAGAACAAGAGCTAGTTGCATAATTTCCACACATTAGACATTCTTTCATAAGCAAAATTCCTTAGCAAAATTTACTTACAAGATAACAAGAGATCTATCCAAATCCAAGATCAAGAAGATGGCTCTAAGAGAATGAAAATTTCAGCTCCAAAAATATTGAAATGCATCAAGAGATCTCCAATAGACAACCAAGAAAGAATTATGAAATTCTCAAGAAGATTTATCCAAGTCCAAGTAATGATGATCGATACAGTGAGGCTCTATTGTATTTATATGAGCCTTTGAGGAATTCGAATTGCCTATTTTAGCCTAATGATGCCCCTATAATAAAAATAATGTGCAAAATAACATCACTTTGGTGACAAGCACACCAAATAGCTCCAAAATATGAAAAATTTGCCTCTCAAAAGGGCCGAAATGATAGTATAATGGCTAGAAGGGGCAATGGGAGGCCAATCAAAGTCCCTCATGTGCCATAATGAATAGGAGGGCTCCAACAACAATGATGAAGGGGGTGGCCCCTTAATCTCCAAGTAAATAACCTGTGGTGCTCCCAAGTGGTTGTGGAGGCACGAAGAATGGTCTCATGGGTCTCCAGCTGAATCAAACAAACATGTGCTCCATCAATAAGGGTTAGAATGATGATACAAACCCTCCCATGTCTCCCCTGGTGAGACAAAACCCCATTTGGTCCCTGGATTAACTTTCAAGTGTCTGGTGCAAGTATGTGGTCGACTGGGCAATGTGATCCAGGTGCATCATCATCATCGAATAGTTGGGACACGGGAAAGCAAATAAGTGGTACTGAAGGATCCCATGGCTCTCAACGTTCACCCTACAAGTGCAATCATGTCCCTCTAGGGGGTTTGGATCCCATATAGGGAGGCCAAACCCCAAGATGAAGACCCACCTACAATATTGTATAAGATCCCATGTGTCTCCTCACCTTCCAATACAAGAATTCATTAGAGTAATTGAGCAAATGAGCTTACAAATCATAGAACCAAGTGGACACTTCATGGTGGCATGCCCTTCCATAATGGGCTTTAGAATGTACAAGTGTCTCCAAGCTCAAGAAGTAGGTTAATCATGGACCCTATTCAGTGGTTTCAACCTTTAAGGGAGAAACAAGTCCATGGTACATTCGTTAGATGGCAGGTGTCATACAAAATAATGATGGAATGAAGTGGGGCAATAGGGAAGGCTCCAAGCCACATGCCCTGGTACAAGGGTAGCTATAATGACAGAGGCCCACACTTGGGTGTATAGATGTAGGAGGGAGCAATCGTGGTACACGAGTTACCCCGACCTTTTTTTTCCTCCCTTTTTCATATGCCTTTTGCCTTTTATTAATATTTTTTTCCTTTAACTGCTCGAGGCTCCAGGGGATAAGAGCATGATGTGTAAGATATAATAGTGATTACCTCCTTAACATTAGGCAGTTCATTGCCCACTGGGGGTTGGGACAATCATGGGTTCCTTAATGATGTAGGGGGCTCATATAGGACCCTAAGAATGAGGGTGATGGCCACCAAATTAGACAAGGGGACAAGAGTACAGACTAAGCCCATTCTTTCTGTCGAATCCCCCCACTAATCTATGTCCAGATGTGTCCATGATAAGTAATCAAAAATACCAATTACATAATGAAAAGCCATACCTTCGGGATTGGAAGGCCCATCTTCAAATATATGATCATAACAAATGGGCCAGGGCACATAATGGTTGGCTTAGGTGGCGGAGATGGTGGCACATTAAGCTATCTAATGGCTGCAAGGGGTTGTTGACTTCTGGCTTAAGATAATCTAGCAGAAAATTTCTCCTATGGGTGTCACCCACTGGTGGTGGGTAACAAGGCCACAAATCATGAAAGAAAATAGAGTAGAATAATGGTCCCAGTAAAAGTAAAATTGAAATATCTAAAATTGATAATGAAGCAATGCCAAGATATCATTGGCTTCAATCCCATCCCAACAAAGTAAGAATAAAGATAGGGTGTCCTTGTTACCCACCACTAGTGGGTGACCCCTATAGGAGAAGTTTTCTCCTAGATTTGTCTTCAACTAGCAGCCAACAGCCCCTTGCAACCACTTGATAGCTCGATGTACTACTATTATCTGGCACCTGAGCTAGCCATTGTGTGTCTTCGCTTATCTGTTATGATTGTATGTTTGAAGGTGGGCCATCCAACCCCGAAGGTATGATTTTTCATTATGTAATTGGGTGTTTATGATCGCTTTTCTTGGGAACATTTGGGCATGGATTAGTGGGGGGATTCGGTGGAAAGAATGGGCTTTGACTGTACTCTTGTTCCCTTACCTTGACTTGGTGGTTAACCTTGTATCCTAGTCCTATGGAATCTCCTTTATGGCTACTAGCTTTAGGAGTGGCAATACATGGGAAACCCTGATTTTGGCTGCATGGTCTTGCTTCTTAATACTATACATCTCACTTACCTCTGCTCATTAGAAGCCCCTTTCGCATTCTTCCGATCTGGGTCCGCATTTGTCCATTGGGTCCACAACATGTTAGCGTACCCCTCCCCTTGTCCACACCTTAAGTCGAGCTTGGAATGATGCCCTAGAGGTTGATGCAACTAAAAAGAAAGATAAAAGCATAATATGGCCACATACAATAAGAAATGTACCACAAAATGCAAAATATGGTCGAGACAATAAAATTTAGCACATGGGCAAAAGCCAAACATGAGTTTTACCCCCTATCATTATGGCCATCACCCTGGTTCCTAGGGAACCTATGAGTGCCCCCTGCATCATTAAGGAACCCATGATTGTCCCAACCCCTAGTGGGAGATGAATTGCCCCACCTTAAGGGGGTAATCACTGCTACTTCTTACTCATCATGCTCTCATCTCCTTGAGCCCTAAGTAGTAAAAATGAAGAAAAATCAATTAAAGGAAAAAGGCCTATGAAGAAGGGTGGAAAAACAAAGGCCGGGGCACCTCATGTACCACAATTGCTCCCTCTTACATTCATACACCCAAGGTGTGGGCCTCCCTCATCATAACTACCCTTGTACCATGGCATGTGGCTTGGAGCCAACCCTTTTCCCCCACTCTATTCCATCATTATTTCACATGACACCTGCCATTTGATGGATGTACCATGGGCCTGTCATTCCCTTAGAGGTTGAAACCACCTAATAGGGTCCTTCATTAACCCCTCTTGTTGAGCAAGGTAACACCATACATGCTCAAAGCCTATTAGGAAGGGCATGCCACTATGAAGTCTCCACTTTTGCCCTTGATTAGCAAGCTTATTCACTCAAGTAAATTAATGAATTATTGTATTGGAAGGTGAAGAGATGCATTGAATCTTATACAAGATTGCAACTGGGTTTTCATCTTGGACTTGGCCTCCCTCTATGGGATCCAAGCCCTTTAGAGGGTCATAATGGCACTTGTAGGGTGAGCACTGAGAGTCATGGGCCTCCAGCCATGCAGAACATTGATTAGCATTCCATTGGCTTCTTTGGCACCACCACATTGCTTGTTCGTGCCCTAGTGAGACATAGATGATGATGCACTTAGACCATGTTGCCCAGCCAGCTACACATTACACCCGACACTTGGCTGTTGATCTAGAGCCCAGAGGAGGTTTTGTCTTTCCTGGGAGACATGGGAGGGCATATGTCATCTTATAACCCTCATTGATATAGTATCGACTTGATCTTGAGCCATTTTGTTAAATTTGGCAACTGGGGCCAAACTCCACCTTGGACAGCTCATATGATGCAGGTGATATTTTTATTGGATTCCTCTTTCTCAGAGGTGTAGGATTGATCTAAAGATCATCTCATTCTGACATTTACAAATGGAATTATGAATTTATTTCTTCTATGGACAAATTGTCAAGGTTGGCCAACAAATTAATGTAGGCTCAGAAGCCCAAAAGACATGTCTCTTCACCCTCAATGTTGCATATAAATAGAAGGAGCATCTACCTCATTTAGACATCATTCATCACTCACATTCAAAAGACATGTCTCTTCACTCAACGTTGCATATAAATAGAAGGAGCATCTACCTCATTTAGACATCATTCTTCACTCACATATTTCTCCCTCTCCTCATCTGATTGGGTGTATGGATTTTTGGGTAGCCTCTCTCCTCCACACATGCAAAGGACAGTCTGTGATTTTCTGTTTCATGCGTTGACCAAATTGCAGAAGGTTTGACCAGCGTTGACCGGGAAGAAGTTGACCTTGTTTGACTGCAATTTTCTTGAAGAAAATTCTGTTTCGATAGGCAACATTTCTATGCACAGATTTTGAGGCATTCTAAACCGTTTGACCAGCATTGACCATAGGTTTGACTCTGAGTTGACCAAGTTTGATTGATATTTTCGGGACTGTTTTGGGCTTATTCAGACTGTCCTTGGAGGCCAAATTGATTGGGTTTGAACAAGCTGATTTGGAGGAAGATTTCTACTAAGTTGACTAGTGTGGACTTTCTGGTTAGGGCATCCTGTTGACTGCAGTTTGATTGGATAGATTTGACTGTGATTGGGCCAGTGAATTTTGTATATTGTACTCTCTCTCTGCTGAACTTTTGAAGAAGAATTGATCAAAGGGTTTCCCCACATTGGGGTTTGTCCCTGGCATGCGCCACATCATGTGTCCTCTTGTCTTGGCTTGTCTTCTTCTTTTTATTTATGTTCTATCTGCATTTACTATCATGTTAATGTGATTGCTAATCTGGAAATTGATATTGGGCTAATAAGAAAAATTGAAGTAAATTGCCCTTAAGCATAGAACACACCTTTGTTATCTAAAATAAACATGGTATCAGAGCTAAGGTGAAGACAAAATCCAAGCAAGAGTGAAAAGAGCAATCACTGAGATTTGTTGGACAAGGACAAGAGTCAATGGCCTCCGCATCTTACTTCAAGCTTGATGACAAGCTCAATGATAAGTTTGATTATCATGCATGGAAGATGTCTCTTGATTTGACTTTGGAAGAGCAGGATGTTATGGATTATGTGCAGGGAAAGATTACTGATCCTCCTTCAAATGCATCGGCTACCACTAAGACAAATTGCAAGAAAGGTGAAGTCAAAGAAATGAAGATCATCAAGGATTCCATTAACAAGCATTTGCTTGCATACATTTCCGATTTGAACATATCTAAGGAGATGTATGACAGATTGGTTGGCATGTTCAAAGTTAGCAATGCAAACAAAGTCTCTTCCTTAAGAACAAGTTGAAGGACATAAAGAAGGGAAAAGGTGAAGATATCCAATCCTACTTCATGAGGATTACCAAGATAAAAAATGATCTTCTTTCAATTGGAGAAGTTATTGCTGGTAGGGAGCTCACTCTCATTTCCCTTGGAGGAGTCCCTCGTGAATGACATGTGTTCAACGCTACTATCCTCAACGATGACAGGATTCCAGGTTTTGATGAATTGTTGACTAGCTGCACTCAAGAATAGACAAGGATCATGGAGAGAGACATGCCTTCAAATAGGAATCATCCTACTGCATTCTCTGCTCATGATAAAAAGAAGAACAATGCAGATTCAAAGAAGCAATGTCAAAGAAGAACGAGATTCAAATATGGAAGGAAGGGTTGATGCTTCATTTGTAACAGTTTTGGCCACTATGCTAGGGAGTGTCCTAATATAAGGGATACACCTCATGATGATGACAACCACAACCACAACAATTTCAAGGGCAACAACAATCAAAGGAATGGCAGATTCAACAACAAAGGAAAAAGGAATGCTCCTGCTACTCAACATGGAAATGGTTGACCTCCCAAAAGATCAAGAAACTCCAGGTATGATGAACCTAATGTTGCAAATAACAAGCAAAAATAATTTTATCTTATATCTTTCCTCTCTACTGCCTCTCCTCTGGATACCTTGGGAAATTGATTGATTGATAGTGGTGCCTCAAGGCACTTTACAGGGTATAAGGAAGTTGTTTCAAATATGATGGAAAAGGATACAAATTTGGAGATCATTCTTGGAGACAATTCCACCTATCTTGTGAAAGGAGTTAGAAATGTTACTCTTCAATTAAATCAAGGTAGAACCATTCATCTACAAGAAGTCCTCTATGTACCCGATCTAAAGAAGAACCTGGTATCTATCTCGGCGATGGAAGACAAAGGATACAAGGTGGAATTCATCGATGAAAAGGTACGTGTTTGGAAAATGAATTTCAAAGAAGCATTTACTCTTGGATTCAGGGTTGATAGCCTATATCAAGTTGGAGGAAGTCCACTAGGAGCTATGTCTTGCGACACATCTCTTCAATCTGAATTATGGCACCAAAGGTTTGCTCATCTACATTATAAGGCTCTACCTGATGCAAGGAAGATGGTGAAAGATATGCCTGAATTTAAAGTAGAACTTGAAGGTGTTTGTCAAGGATGTGCCGAAGAAAAACATACAAGGGGACCATTTCCCTCAAGTGATAGCAAGACTACCAACATTCTGCAATTGGCTCATTTTGATCTATCTGGTATGTTGCCCTTGACATCTTTGGGTGGATATTTGTATTATGATATCTTTGTGGATGATTTCTCTTCAAAACTTTGATATATTTCTTGAAGAAGAAGGATGAAGTATTCTCATGGTACTGTTCTTTCAAAGCCTTGGTCAAAAATCCAACCGGGAAGAAGATCAAAATATTGAGGACCAATAATGGAACCGAATATGAATCAAATGAGTTCAATGACTATTGTAGAGAAGCTGGCATTAAGAGGGAGACTACTACGCATATACTCCTGAGCAAAATGGTGTTGCTGAAAGGAAGAACCATTCTATTATAGAAGCCACTCATGCCATGCTTCATGATCAAAGCCTTCCGAAGTTCTTATGGACGGAAGTTGCCAACACTGCTATGTACATTCAAAATAGATGCCCACATCAAGCGTTGGACTCCAAAATTCTCGAAGAAGTTTTCACTGGTACGAAGCTTGATGTTTCTCACTTTAGAATTTTTGGTAGCCCCGTATATTTTCATGAGCCAAAAAAAAAGAGAAGCAAATTGGATGCATCTCAAAAGAAAAGAAAATTTGTGGGCTACAATGGAACTTCAAAGGCATATAGAATCTATGTTCCTGGTCAAAGAGAAGTGGAGATAAGTCATGATGTCACCTTCAATGAAGATGGTTCCCTTGGGAAGATTAATAACCTTCCTATTCCAAGGAAGGACAAAGAATCAGATTCAAGAAAGAAGGGAGAACCGCAGGATGAGCCGATGCCGAAAGTTGAAGAACCAATGGATCCCCATTGCTCCACCTCCTCGTGAGCCCTCCTCCTCCAAAAGGATACCCTCATGGCTTAGGGAAACTCTCAAAGATGTCGAGAATCATATTTCTCCCAGGGGGACTTTTCGCAAAAGTAAGAAACCGAGTAGGTACCAAGGGTACTTAGTTGCAATGAGCATCATTGTTCTAACTGAGCATGCACATTCAAAGAGGTTGTGAAGCACCAAGTTTGAAAGGATGCTATGAACGAAGAGTATGAGTCGATTATGAAGAATGATGTCTGGGATGTGGTCCCTAGACCCAAGGACAAATCTGTTGTCACCTCAAAATGGCTCTACAAGATCAAGCATGGAGCTGATGGAAGTGCTGAAAAGTTCAAGGCCAAGTTTGTTGCTCGAGGCTTCTCTCAAAAGGAAGGTGTGGACTATGATGAGAAATTTGCACCTGTTGCCCAAAATACCACCATCCATTCGATTATAGCCCTTGCTGCCTCACAAGAATGGAACCTACACTAGATGGATGTCAAAATCGCCTTCTTGCATGGTTCAATTAAAGAGGAAGTGTATGTAGAAAAACTCGAGGGGTTCGAAGTTCAAGATTGTCAGACACATGTATGCAGGTTGAAGAAATCCCTCTGTGGGTTGAAGCAAGCTCCCCAAGATTGGTATGAGAGGATTGACAACTATCTGATGAAGCTAGGATTCACAAGAAGTGACGTTGATCTGAACCTTTACTATAAGGTTGAGAATGACAGACCTCTCATCTTGGTACTTTATGTGGATGATCTCTTTCTGACAGGTGCAAACCCTCTTATTCATCAATGCAAGAGGGAATTGGACTCTGAGTTCAAGATGAAGGACCTAGGATTGATGCATTATTTCCTAGGCTTGGATGTCTGACCAAAGCCAGGTGAGATTTTCCTTTCTCAAATAAAATACATTGTGAAGCTACTTGAAATATTTGGGATGATGGATTGTAAGTCTGTGACTACTCCAATGGAACTTAACTTCAATAAGTTATATGAAAGTGCTGCTGGGCCTAATTTGGGAAATCCTTCTAAGTATCGTCAACTCGTGGGGGGCCTGATGTTCTTGGTGAACTCTTGTCCAGACATATGCTTTGGAGTGAATACATTGAGTCAGTTTATGGTCGAGCCTCATCGCATACATTGGATTGCTGCCAAGAACCTCTTGAGATATCTCTGGGGCACAATCACCTATGGACTAAGATACACTTTCAGGAACGTGAGGCTCCATGGTTATTCTGATGTTGACTGGGTTGGCAGTGTGGTGGATCGTAAAAGCACATTAGGATGTTGCTTCTCTCTAGGTTCTACTTCGATATCCTGGATGAGAAGGAAGCAGAAGTCGATTACTTTGAGCACCGCTGAGGCTGAATATATTGCTGCTAGTATGGCCTCCTATGAATTTGTTTGGTTGAGGAAGCTCTTTAGTGAGCTGTTTGGACATGTGATGGATACCACTGTAATCTATTGCGATAACCAAAGTGGGGTTCGTCTTTCTGAGAATCCCGTGTTTCATGACCGCTCTAAGCATATTGATATTAGATATCACTTTATCTGGGATATGGTACAAAGGGGAGCAATAAGGCTCCGTCATATTGGGACTGATGATCAGGTCGCAGATATTCTTACGAAGCCCTTAGGGAAGCTCAAATTCTTAACCTTTCATGAACGACTTGGAGTCGTAGAAAGACCCTCTTATGAGGGTCCCGTTTGATTTGGATATTGAGCTTTGGGAGCTCCGGGTGTAGGTTTTAACCCTGTACAGAAATTACCTGCATACGAATTCTAGAACAAAGAAAATAAACAATGCGAGAGCATAACACATAAAACACATATGCACAGAGATTTTCCCCTGGATCCCAAAACCGGGACTACAAACTTGATTTTTCATTATGTTCCTTTCAATGTTACAATACATATTTATACATGCCGAAGCATTCAATACCATGGACCGAAAACCATCGCGTCCAAAACCATGGACCGAAAACCATAGATAGGTTCGCCCAACCTAATATAGGGTCCAAAAAAAAATTTCCCGAGGCGCTGCCACCCCCTGTTGCGCAATCGACGCAATGAAGGGGGGCTCCGCCCCCCCTCTAACCCCTCGGTTCACTACGTAGATTAGTCGTGGAAAGAATATAACACAACCCAACAATCTCCCACTTTTTTTCTTTCCACAAGAGAGCTTAGTCGTTTTTCTAGCCCTGAAACGCCCATTGTTTCTCTACACCAAGAGAACTTCTCAGAGCTCACAGATTTTGTCAACGCATCTGCAGTATTCTTCAAAGTGTCCACCTTTACCAGCAACACCTTTTTGTCTTCTATCATATCCCTCACAAAGTGATACTGAACATCAATGTGCTTTGTCTTTGAATGATATGCAGGGTTCTTTTCCAAGAAAATTGCACTTTGGCTGTCACAGTCTATCCTTATGGCTCCCTGTACTAACCCCATACTTGAACACTATCTCTGCAACCAAACTGCTTCCTTGCTTGCATGAGTGGCTGCCATGTATTCTGCCTCTGTAGTTGATAGTGCCACTACAGATTGTTTCTTACTCATCCAACTGACTGCACCTCCAAATAGGTTAAACACATACCCACTTGTAGATCTTCTCTGATCCAGATCTCCAGCCCAGTCTGCTTCAACAAAGCCACGAATATCCAACACTCTGTCCAATCCTGGTCTTCCTTGGTAGCACAAACCATA
>APFE030167909.1:5008-16908 GCA_000404065.3 Pinus taeda
AGTATGCCTGAGATTGCCACTAGAATGATAAATGTGCTAAACTACAGAACAAGCTTCTAGCTCATCAAAATGGGAATTGGAAACAGGACAGAGACCATCTCACTGATAAAAAGGGTCCTGACATTGAGAAACCTGATTCAGACCCTGGAAAGACGAACCCAGGATATGCAAGCAGACATCAACAAATTCCAGAACAGGTTTATGGCATTGCAAAACAGGGGTCTGCCTAGCCTGGTGGAGCCATCAAGAAAGTTGCTCTCACATGAGAAATATGCTAAGAGAGTGAACACTTTTGCAGGAAATCAAATCTCAGAGGCAGCTAGTTCATCAGCAGAAACAGGACCAGTAACAGGGCAGAACCTCTTCAACAGGTTAGAAAGTTTATTTTTTATTATGAATGAAATCACACATTTGTTTGATGAGCCTCCCCATTTCTACAAATACACAGAGGCAGATGAGACCATGGGGTCAATTTTGAGGCATCAATTGCCTACACCGAATGTATGGGAAAATTTGATACAATTACTGTTAAATCAAAGTCAGTAGTTATGTTATTATTTTTTGAAAATATTCAAAGTTTTCATACACAGGAAGATAAAGACACATCAGCAGGTATGCAGAAAAGGGCTGAGCCAACTCAGCACAAGTATACGGCCACCACAGCAGCACTAGCAGTCACAGGTCACAATTCAGAGAAGCTACAGGAGGACAAAGCTGCACATACACGTCATTCAGCAGTTATAACAAAGCGCTCAACCGACTCCGTGAGCTCCAAAGGTCAACTTGTTCTGACAGGAGTTAAGAGCCTTTAATGTTTCATTAAAGATTGTAATCACTTTCTATCTGCAATTTCTGTACGAGTTAAAGAAGATATTTTCCCTCTCAGATGACTCAATGCCTGAGATATTTTGTATGAGACTGCTATATATTCCCCCTCGCATTTGTTAGCAGGGGTTCGAAATTGGATGTAAAAGATTGTTCATATCTATTCTGCTCTTCTTTTGTTGTAATCCTCAGAGAAGTAATACAAAGGATGATGGAATTTCCAAAGCTTTGTGTCTCTTGATGTTTTGCTGGTGTTTAGCTGAATGTTGCAGGATTCCTGCATATCTCATGAGTCAATAAGTTTCTCTTGTAACTCTTTGTTATGTGTTTGTTATCTTCCATATATCTTTCATGTTTCCCATGTTTAAACAGTTAATAGCTAGGAAAAAGAATAGTTCCAGGACTTAATCACAGATTACCCTGAACTCAATCTAAGCTATTTTAAATGTCTTTTCTTCAGTTATGGTAATAAAAGTGTAATTCTTAATTGCTACCTTTCACACTATATCATCACAGTGATCTATTGTTTCAGGAATTCAAGTTTTCTCCTAAGGGATACATCCCTTTCTGACGTCCCAGCTTAGTGAAAAATTCTTAGCTGCTTTTCACTGGTTGTTTACGCTCCATTATCAAAATTTAATGTTTGTTTCATGAAATATCTAAATGGCCCTGTAACTCCAGCTGCACCAAACTCAGGATTTCAAGAAACCAACAGCCACAGACTCCATTTCCCAATGGACTAATTTTACCTACAGAACTACATTCCAAAGATATCAGAAAAAACATCCTCCCAACCAAACATAAACCAAAGAAACCTTCACTTCATAACTAGCCTAAAATCTCCATAGAACAGAAACAAACCTTAAAGAGAGAGCCCTCTCTGATTACAGCTGGGCTAGAAGCTGTAGTCCAAAGATTGGTTAGTGGTTACCCCGAACGTATTCCCTTGGGAGTCAAAGGGAACAACCTGGGTGTTAACACTTAGGATATAAAAGATCCTCATCTGCATGTAGCACAAGCTCCCTCTCAAGAGATACTTTCATGGTCTTCTCCTCATCGAACCCGATTTCCCTGCGAAGCACTGTCATCCGACTGGTCGACATATACACCTAATAGTTGTTGGGTGTAATAGTGTACCCCACAAATATCCCCAACTATGTTGTTGGCTCAAGCTTCTTCCATGCAACTGTGGTCACACAACAAAAAATTGATGACCCAAAAATCTTGAAGTGACCAGCATCTGCCCTCTTACCAAAATAAGCCTCCTCTATTGTCTTCATCTCAAGTATCTAATGTGGGGTACGTTTCTGACCATAAACCACTGTGTTGCCTACCTCAACCCACATGTATAATGGTAGGCCCTAATCATGCAACATTTCCCTTGCTTCCCCTACTACACTCTTGTACTTCCTCTTGGCAACCTTATTTTGTTGAGGATTGTGAGGTTTCGTCAACTCTCATTTAATACCTTCTGCTGCGTAGAAGTTCCTATACTCATTAGAGACATGCTCACAACCATTATCAATCCGTAGAGCTTTAACCTTCTTGCCAGACTCTTTCTCTACCAATGCTCTAAACTCACAAAACTTTGTGAAAGTTTGATCGTTTTTTAACGTAAAAAATACCCAACATTTATGAGAATAGTAATCAACAAATGTATTTGGTTGTGGATGCTGTCGAGAATTGTCCACACACATCTGAATGGGCTCTCTCTAGAATAGAATTTTCTCAACTGTCTTTGTCTCCAAAGGAAGACTTGGTGTATTTTCCCAAAGTACAACCCTTGCATGTATCAACTTGTTTAAGCGTACCTTTGGGATGACGAGTAGAGATTTTCTACAATATCTTAAAAGCCCCATGATGCAAGTGGCCCAATTCCTTGTGCCACAACTCGTCGATGTCTCGGCTCAACATCTTTTCCACTTTTGAACTCAAAGCAACACAATCCTCTACCTCTATCTTATAGAGATTCTGAACTCGAATCCCTATATTCTTTACCTGACCCATGCCTATATATTGAAAGAATGCCTTTCCTTCCGAAAATATCACATCATAGCCTCTATTCTCAAGCATGGCAATGGATACCAAGTCCTTCATCAATTCGGGTACATGCATAACATTCTTCAAGGTGAGTGGAGCCACATGCTCCCTCTGAAAATTAATAGTGCCAACACTAATAACTTTATACTTACTGTCATCAACCATCTCGATATGCATCTTGAGATCATTCTCCCGCAGTTCACACTATACTTACTGTCATCACCCATCTCGATATGCATCTTGAGATATTCCTCCCGCAGTTCATACTATACTTACCATCATCACCCATCTCGATATGCATCTTGACATATTTCTCCCACATTTCACTAAATAACTCTTTGTCGCTAGTCATGTGGAAAGAAGCTCCAATGTCTAGGTACGAGACACTTGCCATCATTTAAGACACCATGTATGCAATGAGGGAAAATTCCAATTTGAATTGGGAGGTCAAAATCTCACCCGCTGCTCCTCCTAAGGACTTCTCCCTGGAATTATTCAATGGATAGTTTGTAGTAAAGTGACCCAGCTTGTGACAATGAAAGCATTTAACTTTTGTCATGTCCTTCTTCTTGCCTACATGGTAAGAATCTGATTTGGAATGGGGAATTTTACCTTTCCCCTTCCTTGCATTAATTGCCAAGGCACAATTCTCTTCATCATGAGTCTTTGATGAAGAGCCATCCTTGGTGTTCCTCCTGATCTCATCCTGCATCAAATCTAACCATAGTCATTACCAATCTGGTAGCTTCTCTCGACCAATTGACAGATTCTTGATAACTATGCCAATTCTTTCAGAGTCCAAGAAACGCAGGGCTCAAAATATCCTCCTCAGCAACCGTGAGTCCATCTTGATTTTATGAAGTTTATCCTTTAGTGCCAAATTACTTTAATCACTATTATTCTGATAAAAGTTCATCAATGTTTTCCACATAGAATGTAGGGTTTCCTTTCCATGGAGCCTTAAGATAATATGGTCTCGACCTCCCTCAAGGATTATCTACCTTGCCTTTGCCAGAGATTTCTTCCACGCGACCTAGTTTTGTGCATCAGCAACTGTTGGATTAGGAATTTCTTATTCAACAAATTCCTTCAAGCCATTGTCCTCTAGTACATCCTTCATCATGTCCCTCAAGGCTATGAAATTTGAGTCTCCTTCCAAGGCATACTCAAGCCTCAACCCATGGAATTCCATCTGTCGATCCTAAAGTATTTATGCAAATTCAACTTTCACTTGTAACCCAGAAACTGAAAACTTTGAAACCTCCTCTAGAGTGTTGATTTTAAGTCAACGATATCTCCCTTATCCGAACTCCAATTTGGCCAATTATTTTTTTGAATTTGGGTATATTTTCCAAGGAGTTCAAATATTCAAAAAAAATTTGAAACTTTTGCACATAAATTCTCAGATATTCTCTACAAACTCTCAGCCTAAAAAAAAACCTTGCTTTGATATCATGTAGAATGTACTATCTAGATTCACAAGCTAATGCAATTTTCTAATGCAAGAGACAATAATCTAGTTCTACTCTTTACAACAGAAGAAAATAAAGATCGAGCAAACAATAATTGACAAGAGGAAGAACATCAATGGCACATAAAACAATAAATATCGGGGAAATCCCTAACTAAAAACCCCACTATCTATTTTGTATTAATCCAGAAAATCAAGATGAAATTAAAATGCTTTTTCGCTCTATAAAAATCCTAGCACCACAGAAATTAAATCTCGAACTCATAAGCAAGCTCAAGGCCAAATCTTAATCTCTTCATAAGCTCTCTAAGTCTCTATTCCAATGAGTAATTCCTATGAATGATAACTTGTATTTAAATGGAAATAAATCCTCTAAAAACCGCGCAATCCCTCAAGGATCAGTTCCTTAATGCATGCACTATCAGTGCAACTTAGAAAAGTCTAAAACAAATAGTACACTATCCTCGCACTCTAGTCTTAAATGGGTCTTTCTAATGATTGACATGCATGAGTTTTTGATGAGTAAATATTTAGTGAACTAGAGTATCACTAGTGGAGTTCGTTAGTGTCACCACTAACTGTTAACTCACTATTAGTTCTCTAAATCATTTTTAGAACTAATTTAACTCAACTGATTCATGAAACCGAGTCTTCTATTTTACAACTCACAATTAACTCACACTAGACTCGTAGAAAGTAGGGAGAACATACACATGACGACAAAAAGACTTCCAACTTGAATTTTGTAAGTTAAGTGAGTTTAATAAATGTAATTAAGTAATTTTAAGTTTCTATGTGAATAGAATTCAAATTTAATTCATAGTTTAATTCAAGGACAAATTAAACTGGAATTTTTTATTGCCATTTCTCAATATTTCTCTAGCCCAAGACCAAATTCAATGGCTACCCTCTCATCTTTGGAAGACCATGGCTAGGCAATGATGATGCTTACATAAGTTGTACGGCTAGGAACATGACCATTTACAATAGGCATTTGTCCAAACGATTGCTATTGTACCCTCCTACTCAACCATCGATTGAGCATGACTTGCCCCTATGGTTGGAAGAGCAGGAATATGAAGGGTATCATACTACATACCATCCAATCTATACCTTAGATGCTATCATAGGATGGGGGCAACCTGATGAAGATAACCACATTGACCAAATCCTCTAGAACCAGCCCCCCAACACCATGCCTCTTGATGACCCTCTGAAGGAATATGAGGGCAATCCTTGGAATGATTTATGCCTAGTGGACCCAAGTCTTTGACATGTAAAAATTGTAGAATTTGGTCTCTCAGCATGTTACATAAATTGTATTCTTGGTTGGCTGAGAGAGAGGGCTTGGTCATCCCAATAAATAAAAATATAAATAAAAGTGGAGCTATTGTAAATAAATAAAACATATTTTTATACTTCAAAGGTATGGTAAATAAATAAGAATATAAATAAACTAGAGGTATGGTAAATGAAGAAAACCTCTTTTTATATTTAGTCCATAACCGTGTTTCTATTTAAGAAGGCCCAAAAAAGAAGTTTTACTGAAGTGAATTCTATGGGCGAGATACCATATTTATTAAAGAGGTACGTTAAATTAATAAAAATATAAATAAACTATAGGTATGGTAAATAAATAAAACATTTTTTCTATATTTACTCCATAAGTCACCTTATATTTAAGGACACACAAAGGTGTGGATGTAAATAAATAAAAATATAAATAAAGTGGAGGTATGGTAAATAAATAAAACCTCTTTTTATACTTAGTCCAATGGTATGGGAAATAAATATAAATATAAATAAACTAGAGTTATGGTAAATAAATAAAACCTCATTTTATATTTAGTCCATAACTCTCTTTCTATTTAAGAAGGCTCAAAAAAGAGGTTTTATTTAAGTGAATCCTATGGGTCAAATGCTATATTTATAAAAGAGGTATGGTAAATTAATAAAAATATGTATAAATGAGAGGTATGGTAAATAAGTAAAACATTTTTTTATATTTACTCCATAAGTCACCTTATATTTAGGTGAAGCCTATGGGCCAAATTATTATTAGTACCATGAAAAAAACATTATTAACCCTAATGTTAGTATTAATAAAAATAAACACTGCACATCGTATTGACCCATGGTATTCACATGAAATGTAGCGTATTTAAATGAGGGAATTAGACCATGATAGATCTATCTTTACTCTCAATCTACTAAGCCCCGAGAGGGATCAAATATCTTGATATGATCCCTCTCTCAGCTTGGTAGATCAAGAGTAACAATGGATCTTGTAATTTAATGTCACTTAAACATTTTATCTTGGTTAAAATAGAAAAATAAAATAAAAACCAATTATTAATTTTATTAATTTTTATAAATTACTAATAGTAATTTTTAAGCTCAAGGTTTATGATAACCCATGGTATTGACCCATGGTATTCATGTGTGCATAGACTATTTAAAGGGGAAATTATATCAACTTAGATCCATCTTAATTTCGGGTCTACCAAGCCGTGAGAGGGATAAATAGATTCCATCCCTCTAAGAGTGTTAGATGTGGAGTTAAGATGGACATAGGTTGGTTTTTATGATAATGAAGATATTAAATAGACTTAGGAAATTATATTGTAAAAAAATCTTAAGGTGAATGGCTAAAGCTACCTTTAGTCACTTCACAAAATTTAGTAAAAACTATCAATATCTCCATTAATATTGGTTTTTCTGATTTAGCTAAAAAAATATTCAAAGCAATGAAATCTTATCACTCTTTCCTCATCACAGTGAGAGAAGAGAGATAGTCGCTCGCTAGATTCCCCACCATTTTTCAAACATTCTCAATATGATATCTTCATTAAATAGTTAAGGTACTGATATTGGATTAGTTGTTTGAAAAATATGTTGGTTTGTACAACCTTTCATCTTCTTTGTTATTCTTAGTTTGTCGTAATGATTTGCAGGGGTTGGGCCACTACACCATATTGTCCTAAAAGGCACACATTGTGAATCAAAAAGGAAATTTATCAACATGTTACAATGTTGTTAAAAAATGCAAGAGGTATGAAGGTACTGAGTTATGCTAATAAGAAATTTAGATTGGGAGAGATGTAATTAAATTTTATTTTTTAATCGAATATTTCCAATTAAAATAATAGTAAATCTACATTTATATATTTATTTATTGATTGGAAGGCTTATGGACAACGGTCACCCCTTTCCATTAGATCCCCTTTAGGCCTTTGCGATACCTACTACTTTCCTATATTATATGGTTGGGGCTTGCTACGTGTTGATGTGTTGGGGTAAACAAACTTGATTTTTTTTTTTTTTGTCTCATTGTTGGAGTCTATGGAATAAGAAAGAAGTTTGATAGCTTGACAAAAGTGGTAAAGAAAATACTAATCTCTCCTACCTTGATATAACTGGTGGTCAAGATCAACACCTACAAGAACTTTGTTGTGGAATATGATCAAAACTAATAGAAGGATATGAAAGAGTGACAAACACGGCCACTAAAACTCGTAACATTGTTTATAGGAATAGAAAATTATGTTTCTTTTTTCCAAACATGTATTTTACTATATTACAGTTTAATGAATATATTCCTATTACCATATATGGTTTCATATTTTGACAAAACATTTTCCAACATTTGTTTTATTAGTGAGTGAAAGATTTGCCAAGATCTTACAAGATTTTATAATTCAGTGAAAATTTACAAGATAATATAATTTGGTGAGAGATTCGCCAAAAAAATTATATATAAATATTATATTATTGATAAAATAGCCTCCCATTTTTCCTATGTATCATGGGTAATCGCCCATTTATTATACATATAAATTTACGGTGGTTCTTAAAATTTTCCCTGGGACACACAACAAAATAGTGTCCTAAGTTTTGACAATTCCAACATTTGACTTTGGAATAGTCCTTCTCCTTGTTCTCCTGCTTTCCTTTACCTTTTTCTTTCCCTCCACTATAGGAATTTTGCTTCTTTGCTTTTCCCTTCTTGCCTCTTGCTAACATTGCCACATTGTCATCCTCCTTCACTTGTTTGGTTGCCCCAAGATGGTTCTTTATGATCTCATTCTAAATGCAATAATCCCACAACCTCTCCCATTTGTGAAGGTTTTCCTCTGCAACAATTCCATCCACAAAATTCTCCCAAGTCTTGGGAAGACCATTCAAAGCAATCCTCACCAACTCAGTGGGTGAAATGATCTCACTTACGACTATCAATTCATCTCTCACTAAAGTGATCCTTGTGAGGTATGTTGTAGCACTATTAGTCTTGGCCATTTTAATGCCCTTCAGTTTCTCTTTTTAGGACCATTTTTCTATTTTCAGTTGAGCTTTGGTAAAGACTCGTTAAAGCTGTCCACATCTCATGTGCATAATTCTTTCCTCTTACATGAGGAATGACATTATATTTGACTCCTTCAAGAATCAATATTTTTACCTTAGCATTCTTTTTGTTAAACTCTGCCAACTGTACAGGTTCATCAAGTACTGCTACTAGATTCTGTGTGGTATTTACCATAATGCGTGAGACTCCTCCTTCCTCAAAGATGCTCTAGATTCTCTCCTTCTATGCACTGTAGTTGTTCTGACCATCCAACCTGTCTTCAACTCTCCAACCCAAAGACATGTTTCATTGTCCTACCAAACTGAATTTTTCAAATATGTGGCAAAGGTTTATATTTTCTGTGTAAAAATAAGCTTGCTGTAATTTTCACTTTGTTGTACCAAACTGCACTTTTCAGCCAACCAAGCTTTGATACCATGAATAATTTCAACCCCCACTCTGTTTATCAGTTTTCCTTATCACTCCATGCATTTATCTTTAAATCTAAGCATGATAAAAATTCTAAAACCTAGAAATGACCATATTTTTTAAAAAAGTGTGGGGCCATTATAGGGATCACCTTGAATTAGGCTTTAGAGGTGGACATGATTTTTTAGGTTTATTCCGTGTAATAGTTATTTTTTTTCTTAATGAATAACAAGATTTTTTTCATGGTTATGATCCTCAAATGGATAAAGTTCTTTTAACTTTGTTTTTTCCCATGGTTTTGTAATTATTATGGACTTCTTATTTCTCATTTCTTTCTTCGCTCAAGGTTACCGTGTTTATATGTCTGAAAATATTTTTACATTTCTTCTGAACACATTAAACCCAACTATCTTGTTCCACGTTGACATGCTTTTAATTTTGTTGAACATTTAAGTGAACTATAGCATATTGGGCCCTTTGTCAATCTTGAGGCTAAGGCTCAAATTTTTCCCTTTACGTTGACATAAATTACTCGCACTCGAGGCGGCCTAATAGATGGGATGTTGTTCGCTAATACATGAATGTCATACATGGCATTAGCTATGGGTCGAGGTAAGTCTAAGTTTAGTTAGTGTCACAATACTTTATCTACAATCTTAAATTTCCCATTGACCTTAAACATCCCGAGAAAACTAAATGAGGAATTCTATGAAACAAAATGCCCAAGTTAGGCATAGAGATTATGGTTTGGGACAATGTTTGTTTCCTCCTTTTTAAGATGCAATATTTATTCAGAATAGTAATGACCTATTGGAGTTTGAGATAGTTTATTCTCCTTGTTGTGTTGATTGAATTTCTATCACTATTTGAAGGAACTCATTTGAAACATTTTATATACATTGATGGTAAACTTTAGTTTTGAATATATTATTGCTTCAATTTCATGGCTCAAGGTTTCGCTATTTATATGTATGAAAATAGTTTTACATTTCTTTTGAAAACATTAAACCCCACTATCTTGTTCCACGGTGACATGCTTTTAATTTTGTTGAACATTTAAGTGAAATATAACATATTGGGCCCTTTATCAATCTCGATGCTAAGGTTCAAATTTTTCCCTTTATGTTGACTTAAATTACTAGCACTCTATGAAGTGTAAAATATAGGATGTTTTTCACTAATATGTGAATACCATGCAAGGAATTAGTCTTGCACTCTACAAGGCTGAGTTTAATGAGTGTCACAATACTTTATCTGCAATTTTAAATTTCCCAACTAGCTTAAACATCGTGAGACAACTAAATGACTAATTATAGGAAACAAAATACCCAAGTTAAACATAGAGATTAGTGCTTGGGACAATTTTTGCTTCCTCCCTTTTAGCATGCAATATTTATTTAGAATAGTAAAGAGATATTAGAGTTCTTGAATTGCATCATTCTCCATGGAAAATTTCTCTCATCAAATTATTTATGGTGAGTGTAGAACATGGTGTGAGATTATGATTAACATTTACAAGTGATCACATTTTTTTCTTCTGTTTATGGCTAGTATCCTCCTTTAAGTAGTTTGAGTTTCTTCCATGATCATAGGCAACCGTTGCTTAAACTTGTGCAACAATTAATGTATTAATTCATACACTACCCTATTTACATTATTGAATAAAATTTTCTCTTTAAAAGTACAAGGCGTTTTAACACAAAGGTTGAACTCATCACACCAAGAGCTGTAATGACAAAATAATTGATGCTATAAACTTAGAACTTTAGGAATGTGCAAGAAATTTGAAACAGTTCTAGTTCATTTCATGAAAAGTTATTTCTCTTGTTTCATATTTTATTAATATTTGATGCATTTAGATTAATTTCTTTCTCTTAAGTGTAAAACTCGTAATCCAGTTTGTTTATCTTAGAGTTGCATAGACAAAATGGTTTGTTACCAAGATGGATGTCACTTTTCCATGGATTTGTTTTATTGTGTGGATATCTCCTCATAACCTGAAATGAGGCATTGAGGCTTGAAACAATTAGTGCAATGTTCATTCGTCGAATCCATGGGATAGAACCTAATGAGTTTATTTTAATTAAAGGTACAATTTAGAGTAGCAAATTTTTATTATAGGTGGCAAACATTACAATTTTTAATTTTCGCCAAGAAAACTTGATTTTCAATTAGTTTTAAAATATTTAAATAGATTCTATGAATTGTAGAATTGAGACTTCTGTGATCTGTCATAGTTATAAGAAGAGCTTCGGCATAAATCACATAAAAAGACCTTTGTCGACGCGTTTCGAACCAACTAATGTGGTTCATCGTCAGGACAAGTTGAAGAAACAGATCTGGCCTAGCATGTTAAATAGACTGAGCAGAGACTCCAACGGCTATAAAACGGCTATTTTTGACCCTAAGACCGAGCCCAGCTTATATTAATAAATTTAATATTATTATTATTTTTATAATATTAAAATTGATGATACAAAATTCCATTTCCAGAAATTAGTAAAAATTAGGTACAATGGTAATTTATTTAATTAAATAACATTACGTTATTTAAAAATTAATATTAATGGTTATTATAAATTAATTATTAGTTTGAATGATTTCATTTATATTATTATTATTACTTTTATAATATTAAAATTAATAATATAATAATCTAATTTTAGAAATTAGTAAAAATTAGTTATAATGAATAGTAATTTATTTAATTAAATAACATTAGGTTGTTAATAAAATAGTACTAAATGTTACTATAAATTTATTATTTGATTAAGTGATTTCTTTAGAAGAAGT
>APFE030167918.1:0-23641 GCA_000404065.3 Pinus taeda
TCTTATCCATCCTCAATCTGATGGGACAAAACTGATAGTAACAAATTTTGGAAGGGATTATCTTCGTTGCTTTGTATCTGATAAACAGACACAATGGTCAAATGGTTGCCTCTGGCTGAATGGTGGTATAACACTTCCTTCCATACAGCAACAAAAATGACCCCATTTATGGCACTTTATGGGTATGAACCACCATCCATCACATCATATTTAAGAGAAAATTCTAAGGTTCAAGCAGTGGAACATCACATCGAACATCAACAACAAGTCATCCAACTCTTAAAGGATAACCTCGTGTTGGCACAGAATAGAATGAAACAACATGCAGATCAACATCGCAGCGAAATAAGTTTTGATATAGGTGATTGGGTATTCCTATGGCTACAACCATATAAGAAAATGTCCCTCAAGCAAGCTAAGAAGGATAATAAATTATCACCAAAGTATTATGGTCCATACAAGGTGTTGCAAAAGATTGGTACTATGGCATACAAATTGGAGCTTCCTCCAGCTTCTCGATTGCACCCAGTTTTCCATGTTTCATGTTTAAAGAAGGTTATAGGCGACAAGCTCCCAGTTCAAACAATATTGCCAGAACTTGACGAGGAAGGAAAAATTATATTGGAACCGGAAGCAGTCACAGAAACAAGAACTCGACAACTACAAAATCGATCAATTTCGGAGTATCTTATCAAGTGGAAGAACTTATCTGCTAAAGGTTGCACATGGGAGGATGAGAATTTTATACAGAAGTATCTAGAACTACTCAAGCGTTGACGACACCACTTCTTTTTTAAGGAGAGGGGCATGTTGGGTCCCTATAATACTAGTGATTACCCCATTACTATTGTAGTTGTACCCCTTATTAATATTGTTTTTCCCCTATTGCCCCCATATTGTTATTACTGTGCCCCATAGAATCCCTATATTGTTATTTTTGTGGCTTTATATTATTATTGTTAGGCCGGCTAGGTTATATTGTGACTCATTAGACTCTTATATATAGAAAGGAGGTTTTTTCATTTGTATCATCCAAGTATTGTTCATTTATGTAATTTAAAGGAGGTTTCCCCCTCGAAGAGGCTGAATTCTAAGGCGTTGATCTATCTTTTCTATCTTTTTCTTGAGCTAGTTACATAACAATTTACGTGATGTTGATTGTGGCTTCTATTCATCTTTGAATTAAATTGAGCTTGATTCACCTGGTGATTTTCTTTTTTCCTTTGTTGATGATTGTCAAACTGTTCACTGCTTTTTTTGCATGAAGATAACCTTTAGTGGAGGTTGATGGCTTCTATGATTGAGATGTTTCTTCAGTATATCCAAGACCTATCTTTATCAGAGGAGAGTGCTACACTTTGATAATTTCATTTAATATTTCCAATCCTTTAGCAAATATAAGATTGAGAGATTTTGTTTTCTCAAGATCCTTTCTTAGACCCACAATTTCACATTCTAGCTTTTCATTGTGTTTTTCTCTTTTAGCAAGTTGGTATGTCAAGGTATCCATAATCATATTCTTTTCTTCTAAACATATTTTGAGTTTAGAGATTTCTTCATAGAGGTCATATTCATCTAAAGCATCCAAGAAATCATCATCTTCATAAGCCATCATAACTCTATAGTCATTACTATTTTCATCTTTATCACTATTTGATAAACCATCTCTATCTTCATGAGTATAGTAGCTCTTTTTACTTACACTTTATTTTCTATTCCATTTTCTAGATCCTACTTTTCTTCTATGGAAGATACTTTTGATTCAAATTTAGTAGATAAGGATCTTAAAAAAATTTCAACTAAGGTAACTTCCTTTATCTCTTCACCAAGATTCTTCATGCAATTAACAATCTCATCTATACGTAAGAAGTAACTAGTTATACTTTCATCATTGTGCATCTTGAGAGTTTCATATTGAATTCCAAGGGTGTGCAGTTTAGCACGGTTTACCTGAGAGTCTCCTTCGTAGCTAATTTTGTCCCATATTTCTTTGGTTGATTTGAGCTACATAATTTTAACAAAGTTTGATTGTGATAAACTTCCCAATAATGTATTGACAGCCTTGGCATTGGTTTCATATTTATTTTTACCTGTTGTATCTGTAGGAATTGCTGATGAAAATGTATATCCTCCTTCCATGATTTCCCAGACATCTGTTCCAAGAGATTGAAGATAGGCTATGGTTCTTACCTTCCAATAAACAAAGTTGCTCCCATCAAAGATTGGCAGTCTCATGGATCCCCCGCTTTCTTGATTACTCATGATGATGGATCTTCCTTCAAACATTCAAGCTTCTTCTGAAGGACCTACTCTGATTCCAATTGCTGGAAATAATACTGAAAAGGGGGGGTGAATCAGTATTATCAGATCAATAATTTACTTTTCAAAAATGATTTGTATATGCTACTTTAGTTTAGTGAACTAGCATGTATACACAACTATACTTAATGCAACCAACGTATATCCAGAGATCTTTTGGTTTACCCAAATTAAAACAATCAAGCATTTCTATTAGAAGACTCTATAGTGCCAAAATTTCAAAAAGTACCAAAATTTCTTGAATCTACTTCAGATCGATGGCCTACCCTACCCCCTTTTAATATATAGGGGATCTATCAAGAATTATCATGCATTGAACTTTAACCAGTATATCATGAGTACATTAAAAATAGAATAAAGCATCACACATAAGAAACACACATGAACACCAAGATATAAGGTGGAAACCCAATATGGGTGAAAACCACCTGCTACAATCGTCTATGTCTTCTTTTAATAATAAGGAAATTATGTTTACAATTTTTGTATTGGTGCAATCTTATACCAGTATGCAGGCTTCTACCCGCAGAAGGCTACAACCTTCTCTCATTCTCTAGTTTCTATTGAAGGGAGCTACAACCCCCCTAGCTCTTGTACTAGCTAATATGTTTACTAGTATGTAGGTGCTAGCCTATAGAAGGCTACAACCTTCTCTTTTCTTCAAGGGACCACGTTTCATAAATTTTCAGACTGGATCCATCAACAACATCCTTCCATCATCAAATATATCTGCATCAACCAATCTCCTTTTGAACTAACCACAACAAATCAATCAATCACTCCATCAATCTGATCATTCAAAATGTTGTCAGCATAATACAGTAACCAAAACCCAAGCTAGAACCTAGAACACTGCAACAGAAAATAAAAGCAAGTAAAACATATTTTATAAGGTATATACTACTTCCATGTGTTGAACCTATGTACATACGTGCTTTCCTCAAATATAACCAACGTACAGATCTACAACTCAAATTTATGATGTATACATTGCTTTGATATGTAGAACCAACGTGTATGCACTCATTTTCTGAAGTGAACCTACGTACAGATCTGTAAATAATGATTTAAACATTACAAATATTATAGACTTCATTCATACATAGATCACCATATTTATAGACTACAACATGCGCCAGTTATTCAGATACATGATCAAACCACATAAAGATAATTCACTTCAAGCCTTGAGATCCTGATATATCATTAGATCTTATCCTTCATCAAACGCTAAGGTTCATCCTTGGTTCAGATCAAGCATAGCACCATAAGACAATAACCTACATATTATATCTCACACTTCATCAAATATTCGATACTTGTACACCTTGGCCTAATGATCTTCTCCTCCTTTTATAGTTTTAGGCATTTCTAAATACCATGGACCAAAACCACTTAGGACCAATACCTTGGACCAAATACCTAGGGTCAATACCTCGAACTAGATACCATGGACCAATACCATGGATCAAAATACCATGGACCAAATACTTCGGACCAAAAATTTCATTTTCTAGGGTATATGCACTTTTCCTTTTGTGAAAGTGCATGTGTATGTATACATGACTTGTATATAGTGAACCTGTGTGTATACGCAACTTGGCTAATGGTGAACTTGCGTATACCTCTCTTTCTTCATTCTGTGAAGAATGATCTGTCATTCTTTGTTGTTTACCTACTATATTGTGATCTTTCATCCAAATAAGTGGCCTTCTAAACTGATTCCTTGAAGTTGCCCTGTATTTCATCACATCTGTAAACACTACTATCATGCATTCTATCACATTTGATATCTCTTCTGTAGATTCATCTAGTTACCATATAAAAGTGAGTTGTTCTACTACAAGTGGGTTGCCATCAAGTACAACACATACATCATAATGCCAACACCAAGAGACAATGGATAGTATTTCTTACTTGTTTAATGACAATTTCAGAATCACCAAATACTTTTAGATATTAGATATTCAGGCCTAGTGCTTTATAGAGCCCTTGAATCAATGCGTCATATTACGTAGTGTTATTGGTACACTCAAATTCTAATCTACATGATAACATAATATTTTCTCCTTCTGGACTAACTAAAATACATCCTGCTCCTACACCATCATTGGATTTTGATCCATCAAAATACAGAGACTAAAACAAAAGCTTATTTATAGGCTTATTTACAAGTTCACCTGCAACACTAACACACTTTGAGGTATCAGTATGGGAAAAAAATCTGATTTGCAATATGACACTATTAACTGGAAAAGGAGATTGATGAGCATTAGAATTTCCAAAAAATGACTCAGCTGAATAGTTTCTGAGAATGTTATTATTGAAGGCTATAGATTGATTTTCTTGTTCAAACTTAGTACTATATGAGTCAAATGTTTTTCATGATCTCTTCTTATTTTTCTTGGTTTCCCATTATAGCGAAGCCACATGTGAGACCAATCAATTGAAATATAATTGTGAAGTTTTTCAGACTAATCTCTACTAAGGATCAAACCATAAAACTTAGGGATGTCAACAATTAATATATCAATTCTTTGGACAACCCTCGGATTAGCTGCTAATCTGATAGTAACTGAACTTATCTCTCCTAAAACTTGTACCTTAGTTCAATCTAATTGAACAATGTGAACTGTAGACTTCTGGGGCTTAATATTTAATTTCGAGCAAACTGAGGCTGGCATTATATTTGATAAAGCTCCTGAATCTATCAAGCAATTCTGCAAATTTCTATTGTAAATCTCATAATTCAAGATAGAAGGAGGAGTATGATAATTCAACCTCTCCCCAATTAAAACAACATCAATAGCATTTACCTTATCAGATGGTGTCTTACATTATCCTTTAGCAGCCTTGGATAATAAACTTGTTGGGAGAGGAGAAGAAGGTACGAGATTTAATTCTTTAAGCAACAAATTTTGTTGATGTTTGAGCTTGCTAAGTTCATGGAAAGAAATATTTGCTTGAGCCTTCTTCATGTATTCCACAATGTTATAATCCATGGAGTTTGAAACTACTAGCATTTTAGATGATGAGAGAGGATTGGAGGATGATGGTTGATTATGGGAGGACACAACTGGAGTTTTGTTTATGGGAGATTTGTCTTTAGTAACAAGACTTGAGTATTTCTTCTTAGAATTCCCTTGATTAGGCTCTGCTATATTTTTTCTCCTAGTATTTACTGGGAGAGCTCCCTATTCACTTTCATTATGAGAGTTGGGCAAGATAAAGTCCCACATTCCATGACATTCAATTGTTTCATCTTCTTCCATTTCTTCAATTGATAAAATTGTATCTTCATCTTCATCATCCAAATCAGATTCTACATTAGATATAACATTAGGTGGTTTAGGATCGGTTGGATGATTCCTTTTAAAGTTCCTCAATGGTTTTTTTGTAGAAGTTTCAGCCACCTACTTTTTAATTTCAACCATTTCATTAGACATAGTTTTAAGAACTTTTTGTAAACCTTCCATGTCATATGGATCTTTGATTTCTTTCTTCTTTGAATCATCCCTAAAGGTAACTTTTTTTTTATTTCCTTTCCTCGAGAGCGTTTTTCTTTTCCAGAGCTAGGATACGTTTTTTAATAGCGATCACTTCCTTCATATTTTCTACTAATGTTGGTTTAGCAGCCCTATCAATGAAGATGGCTATGTTTGAAGGCAAGGGAAATATATACCATTCATTTTGGACTTCTGCACTAGGCCTGGATGCCACAAGAATTTTATTCAAAAACTAATTAAAGTGTGAGTTGAATTCTTTGATGGGTTCCTTTGATTCAGATTTTAGATTGGAGAGATCATTAATCAAAGTGGCTATAGATCTATCGTCTCCAAACTTAGTTAGAAATTGCTCCTGAAAATCATCCCAGCTATTGATGGACACTGGTGGTAATGAAAAGTACCACGATCCTACTGCTCCTTGTAGAGTGTATGGAAATAGTTTAACAATAGCATCTTCTTCTGTGACTCCATATAAGTTGATTGATAGCATGAAATAGTTTATATGTTCTTCTACTAACAGGCCAATGTCAGGGTTAAATTTTGGTAACCATTTTTCAGGGTGAGCTGGAAATTGGCTCAAAGGTGCAGGAATTATGACCACTCCTGGATTGATCCATGGCCTTGGTTGAGATTGGTTATGCGCCATCGTTGAGCTAACAATAGAAGAGGTGTTATCCGGGAATAGTGTCCACTCAGATGCTACTGTTCCCACTAAGATGGGTGGCTATCTTAGAAACAAACAATCAAAGTCTACTATTATTTCCTTTTATGAAAGTATATGAGAGGAGAACCAAGAAGACCAACCTAAGTCTTGCGCTTGAATTCCTCTCCTTCTTGATAGAGCTTCGCTGCTTCTTCTTTGTCTGCCCAGCTTCAAAAGAAGCTGTGGAATCACAACAACATACTACTATCCAAGAAACAAGGATCTAAATTCATAAATAATACCGGATCAGATGCATATTAACCATATACATTCATATATAAACAAGTACACAAGAATATGGTAGGAAACAAGAATAGCTTTATTAAGATAAAATTAGCAAGAGGATTACAACCATGTGCTCTGACCCAGCATCATCCTCCAGATAAGAATCCCTTCTTCACCTCAAACAAAGCTTAGATCACCCAACACTATGAATGTACACCAGAAAACCAACAACACTTCTATATAAGATACAAAATTACAGCCCTTGGATCTCTGTGATGAGGGATCCATATATAGATGATTACAAAGAGGTGAGTCATCTTCTGGGAGCTTGATTAGTGTCTTCTCTCTAATAGTTCCTACTTCCACTTGGAGAATGATGATCTCTTACTCATCCTTGGTCGAAAATAGAGGCAAGTGTCAGAGGGGAAGCTTCTGGAAGATTCCATGATCTTCCACCTTGCATTTTTGTCCTTTCCATTTGTCCATTCCCAACCATCGCACCCTACAGGGGAGAAAATCAATATGCATCGCACCTTGTACACTGGGAAGGTGATATGCATCACACCCTCTGCATTGAGCTTTCAATATGGTCCAGTTTTGACCATTTATGAGTAGTTTTCAGTGGAGAACTTTTGGGAGATGATGTAATCAGCTGACCTTGTTCCTTTAGGGAGTGAAGCAACACTTTTAGGGACTTAGGAGCCCTCAGTTTATGGACATTTATGATTGGGGTTGAAGTGCCCAAAAATGTTTATAACAAGAGGGTGAAGAATCAGTTGAAAGTGATTGGGTAGAGGATGTTGATGTTACTGTACCTGTTTGGACTATGATCTGATGTTGGGAAATGGATGGATGACTTTGCAGTGGTATAGATGGAATAGATGATGATGAGGAAAGAGTCTCATTGGTTGATTCAGATATTGTCATCCTATCCCTCTTTCGACTTGGTAGGGAGAATTCAACTTGTGGAATGCCAAGATTTTCACACTGTGCTCTAGTAAGTGGCTATGATGGGATATATTCTGAAGTCACAATGCCTTGGGATAACTCACACTCTTCATGGGATATTGAAAACCCTTGGAGTTTATGAATCAAACACTGTACTTCATGGGGTTCAAGAGAAGAATTGTCTGATGTGTCTAGGGTTTCAGTTGTGGGTGTTGTATTCTTCTTTTCAACTTTTCAATTAGAAATAGGAGATTTAGAATGCGAAGGAGAAGTTGGAGGAGATGGTGAGGGAGTTTTACTCTTGGAATGGCCTGCAGAGCTAGATTACTCACCATTCACAATTATCCTTCCTTCTAGTGCCAAAAATGTTGATGCCTCTAAATTTGTAGCACCAACATTGGTGGATAACCACCCGATCTCGAACTTAGTACAACTCCTTTTCTGTTTGGTATGGTGGCTCCGACTGGACATTATGGGACTAGTTTCCCAATAATGTGTGGTTTTTTGGATGAGTATTTTAAATGTATATCAAATATGGTAGATTGTTGAATATATGACTTTAAAATATATAAACATACCTATAAAACCCGGGTAATCTTCTAACAAATGCAATTTTTTGATAATTCCTAGTAGATAAATAATCATATAGATGATTTACTTATCCATAGAAAGATTCATTTAAATAATGATTACTTTGTTTAAGAAATTAAGCAAAGTAATTATAAAAACATATTGCATGACATGATAATATATATTGCTGACATATATCTTTGATTTAACAATTCTAAGCTATTCAGAACTAACTCGATATAGAATCACTTGAAGCGTGTGAATACATCAACAATAGAAAATTAAATGGAATGCTAATTAAATCAAGACAAAAAGAACAGTGATAGAAATACCGCATGCATTTGAGTCTTTATATGTAAGTAACATTATGGTTCCACCTCTTTATTCCAGAAAATTCCAGGAGATACAAAAATATTGGTCTTGAAAAATTTCTTTCGCAAAAATCTAAAACCATGATCCACTACTCATAAAAAATAAATTTAGAAGTGCATAATTGAAACTTCTCAAGTCTAGTTTTTGTACAAATTGAGGACCCCCTCTTCAATAACATGAAAGGGTTTATACAATAGAATTAAAACAAACTGTTAACAAAAATCTCTTAGAGTTGTTGGAACTACAAACATTAAAATTTGGGATTTGAATTGGAAAAATAGTAGTGCGATTGCCTTTGAAAAGATTCATCGTATCTATTTCTTCTCTTGTATCCGCAACTAACAAATTGAGAGCATGTTTTGAATTTCTGGAGGATGACTCATCCTGGAGTGTAATTGTCCCGTATACATGGCATTTGAAAGCTTAGGCACCATTCTATCAACATCATCAGCAAGGCATTTTATGATCATCATGTGGCTTGACAAAAAAGTACCAATACGCATCCCAAGTCAGGTTTTGTACTCTGCTAAGTTGTTCATCTTTGGTGGCCAAATTTTGCTTCCATTGATTTTCTAACACTTTTGCTTTTGGAAGCTTTCCTGGGGAACAATCAAAAATCAAATTTTATCCATATAAATTATCATTTAATAGATCAATCACATTGTTCATTATAGCATTGGCCCTGGAAGTAGCCCTTTCTGCCTTTATCAATTGTGTTTCCCATTCCAAAAACAATATTTCTTTATGCAACTCTTGAATTTTCGGTAGGTTAGTAGCTCTTCCTTCCATTGTACTTTGCCAGGAGAGGAAATTTGTGACCTTATCATCTACATCCTCAAACTCTAATATGGTATTAACTGCTTGATTGATCAATGATGTAGTTATAATGCATAATGGTTAGACAAGCGATATTTTATGGAAAAGTAGATTGAGTTGTTGAGATAAGGCTTTATTCGCTTCTAAGGCTTCCTTCTTAAATTCCTCGACCTTAGGATAATGTCTAAAATGTTCTATATATAGTTGTAGCTATGAGATTTACTCCTCCTTAGCCTTCATTCCTTGTTGATGTGTCAGTTGAAGTTGTTTGAGCTGTTGGGACAGCTGTTGTTCTTTTCGAATGTCATGATGGTCAATATTTTTTTCTCCAGGTTTAATTGTATTTTAAGCTGCTCGTTATTTTGTTTTTCTTCTTCCAATTGTTCCTGAAGTCGATTAATCTTCTGTTGTTCTACTATTGTTTTCTCTTCAAGCTGAGTAATCCTTTGATCTTTTTCTTTGATTAATTGGTTAACTTCAGTTGCCTTATCAATTGTAGAAACTGTGTATGCCCCTACAAATTGGGATAACTTAGTCAAGTTCTTAGAAGGTTTGACCTCTGATTCCTTCCATATAACATTCATGAATTCAAATTGAGGAGTTGTGGATGATGTCTGTTAAATTTTCCTCTTTTTCCTTTGTCTCTTGACTACAACCCTGTGCTTTGCACTGTAAAATACATCCAAGGGTGGTATTTCCTCAATATTTCATGTAATTCATCCTGAAGGATTTTCAGGGATTATTTCAATCTCTTTCTAAGCTATGTATGTACTAGGTGTCCCTTCAATCACACTATCAGTAAATATGGGTTGTTGTGTTGCGAGCGATGCTGATGCGATAATGTTTTGGGGGTCGCTTTGGCTTTTGATATGTTGATCAAATTTCTCCCTTTCTCTAATCAAGATGGGGTTAATATTAACATCTGTGGTAAGGGGTTCACTGGTTTTTTCACTTGTTTCCCATTCCCTAGAAATCTCTTCAATAGTATGTTCCTCGTTGTGCTCTTATTGCTAAACAATAGGGGTAGTATTCAATAAATCTAGAGGTAATGTTTGTAATCTCCATGTCCTATATTCCATGAATTTGTCCATCTTTTCGGCTACCAATTTGAATCTTTCCAGATGAGTTACTTGTCAGAAGAACTCAGCTGAAGCGAATAAGTCATCAAACTCATCCTCCTCATGTATAAATTTACTAATTTTCACCTGATTACTGAAATTGTAAGCGACCTTGTTTGGATCATGTTGTCTTTTAGGAATCACTACTAGACTCAAATCCTTAGTTTTCTCTGCTTCTTTCTCAACATGTTTAAAATCATGCCATGTGTAAGTGCCACAGTGGAGGGGAAATGAAGGCCACAATTGTTTTTTAGAGTCTTTAAGGTTTCTAGATGTTCCCTTGTCCACTATCTGGTATGTTATTTACATAGATAATAGCTTATTTGAAATATAGAGTGGAAGGACATGAGCGTCTGTAATACTACTAAAAACCCTAATATAGGTCAACTTGTGCTCCTCGAACCAACTACCAAATGAAGTTAAATCAATGCTAGCCTTGTCAGATACCCGAGGAGCAGGTTTGTTAAAGATAGCTTGATGGACAGGTAAAATGAAGCCATGGCAAATTATGTATATGTGATTCTTGTAGTCAAAATTCCATAAATACTTATGATAAATATGAATGGGAGTTGGATCCTAGATAGTCCATTTCCAACCTAGAATGGGAAGGTAAGAATTAAAATAAATTGTGTCCATTATGTAGGCACTCATATAAAATGGGGGCACAACTCGGGTGGTGACAAATCTATTCCTTCTATAATCTAATATTTGACTGGCCATTTTATCTGATAGAATGGTTGCCCAATCCATAATAAAGGAGTTGATTACTACTTCCATCAAAGGAACCATTTCTATAGAAAATCTAGCAGAATCAAGGCTTCCAAAGAGCCTACATACCATAGCAACAACATAACAATATGGAGATGCCAAGGAGTCCACAGAGTACATACTAGAAGATTCATGTTTATGCTTGTTGGGAAAATTTCTCCACTGTTTGATAGGGTCCGACTCTACCTCGTTCTCCCTAGTGAAAGCTTCGAGGAATGCCTTGTTGTAGTGTCGCTGGGGGTTTGACAAGCGATACACTTTATTGACATATTCAGGCTTGAATGTCCCGAATGTCCTTCCGTCGGCTGTAAAGAAAGATCTATCTATTATATTAATACTTTCGATCACCCATCTCACTAGATCATTATATGGTAAAACTTTAGAAGGGATGTTATTCTATGGAGGAAGGAGTTGGCCAAATCACTGAGTGTATTTTTTGTTTGGTCAGTTGCATTAGCTGTTGCTTCTTCCTCTATCTCCGTTGGAATTTTTGCTTTGCGTAAAGCATATATTCCTTCCCATGAGATTTTACCGATGCCTTGACAAGTAGTGTCTACAATTAACACCAACTTTGTTGCTCCTTCTTCCACTATAATGGGAGCCTTTGCCTTTCGATATTTCTTATACATCTTGCCTAATTGTGTGATTCTCAGTCAGCTCTGCAAAATGAGAAAGAAGAATGTAACAGTCGAAAAACTTGAGAAGAGATAATACAAATTACAAACCAAACACAGTTAAGCACATCAAATGCATGAGATGTTATATTGTACTTAGCTATCATGGATGAAATCTTTAAAGGACTTACCCATAACTACCCCTTAATGTTTTACCGTAACTTCCAACGTGAAACTTTAATGCTAAAACCATATGTTGCGATGCAAGTTTTGTAACCGTCCCTTTTAGAATAGGTGTCGTGACTTTGCGATTTGTGATCAACTATTGCATTATTTTAATATTTGTGTAATAATTTCATATCACAAATTGGGAGTTACAAGCAGCACACTCAAAAGGTTTGTTTTCATAGTTGCGGTTATAATGAGTGTTGAGCTGGCATGGGGAGACAGAGGGTTTCAATCTTGGAAAATCACGTTATTTCTTCATAATCGATTTACCCCTATACCGCATGTATTCATAGTTTTATCACTTTTCTTTTATCGAGAGCGTGACATACGATAATTAAATCACATTGTGATTCTTCAATGCAGTGTATGGATGCTTCCCTATGAATCGGTGATATGCAATTGTGGTTGCCTTATTGCATCACAAGTTTTCAATGCAGTGTTTGGATGTTTCCCTATGAATCAACGATATGCAATTGTGATAGCCTCATTGCATCACAAGTTTTCAATGTCACTTTAAGTCATTCCCTGGGATAAATGATGTGCGAGGTGCGATAGTCACATCACATCGTGTTTTTGTAAATGGCTTATTTTGATTAAAACTTTGCAATGAGGGCTTTGATATGACTTTGATTGCATCGCAACCTCTCTAAATGGATGTTCACAAGTTCTAAAGAAATGTGATTTGCGATGAGTGGTCCTATATACTCTAAAAGAAATTTTCATAGGACTTTTATGGAAATTTATTTTATTCAAAAGTTTATTGATTTTATTTTTATTCTAAAGGGAACCCATTCCTTATTTAGCATTTTAAGATTAAGAGTTTAAAAATTGAAATGCGGGGGGGGCAGTCGTTGTATAGCACAACAATTGGCGATTCACTGGGAGAACCAATTATCTCTGAAAAATAATGAAATTTCTAAAACTTTTTCAAGTAGAATCAATTGAGAAAAAAGACAACTATCTAAGAATTGGTTAGATAAAAATTTACTCTGAATAAAAATATATAAATTTTGCAACTTCTTGCACAAACTCTTATGATAAAAAAAAAAAAAATTGGTTTGTTCAAGCTTTTATTGGTTGTTAAACATAAAGTAGGGGGCTCTTCCAACTTAGCTTTTAAATTTACTCTTTTGTCATAGATAGTACCTCTGTTACCAGAAAACATCAATACTCTCGGTAGGGTTACCTTCTAGCCATCAGTCATCCATTGTCCCATCCATCTAAGAGTATAACTTTTGAAAGATAACTCCAAAAAGATATGTCTATATGTATTTTTTATTTTTTACTTTTTATTTTGTGGATAAAATCCATTGTCCTGGTTTGGGAGGCAGATGATGACAATGCCATTCACTTGTTGTAATCGAACTGAACAAGTTGGCTCGTAATGAGACCCCTTGTCTTATGATTACAAGTCATTACCCTATTTTGATATGTAGTATTGGTAATGTCAGTTTAATTATTTCCCTATTGTCATGGTAAGCAAGCTTGTCATGAGACCTCGTATCTTTTAAATCAGATATAACTTAGAATTACACTCTGAAAAATCATAAACCTAGTGGATGGGGTGAATGACTTACTTCATAAGAGTTTATGGATGACAATTTTAGAGTTGTATATGCTTAGCTAGAGAAAGTCTTTACCTTTTTGTAAATAAACTTTCTCAACTTTATAAAACTCAAAATTATTTACTATATTTTCAAGTTTTGGAAGATTTCACAATTTTAAAGAAGTTCTCACAGTTTCATGCTTTATCTAACTTCCAAAATTGTAATCATTTCCTTGAAAGGTTCTATTTTTTGAAAACAAGTATTCACAATATTCTTTCAAATATCTTTTATATAGTGAAAATCCAATAGGAGACTATTTACAACATTATTTCGTAAAAGAAATTGGCTTGCATAAAGAATATGTACAAGTAAGAAGGGGTTACCTCCTTCGGAAAATATTTTCTTTAAGATAAGCCCATTCACAGCAAGAAAATTTCTTTTCCTGATAAGCCTTGTAGTAGAAATGTTGATGAGCATATCTTTTCAACGATCTGAAATGGTCCAAGCCACATTTTTTGAAATTTGGTATGCATACCTTTGTCTTCATGTGCTTTGTCCCATTTCAAAACGACATCACCAATCTGTAATGATTTTTAGGTGGCAAAACTTGCATCAAAAGAAGATTTAATGATTTTTTGATGCTTACCATGAGTAATGTTGGCCTTTTCTCTTTCCTCATCCAATCTAAGGACTTGATCAAATCTCAATTGAATGGAGGAGGAAGGTATTTCTTCAATAAATTGTACTAGGGCTAGAGATGGGAGTGCTAAATTTGGTGGTATTACAGCTTCTTTCCCATACACCAAGTTAAAAGGAGAAGTACCTATTAAGGCCCTCTAAGTTATGTGATCTGCCCATAATGAAAATATTAAAGATTTATGCCAATTGTTTTGATTTTGATCAACAGTTCCTTTAATAATCTTGATGAGATTCTTGTTAGTTGACTCTGCTAAGCCATTTCCTTGAGGATAGTAATTTGCAGAGTATTTTAACTTAAAACCTCTCTTAAGAGCAAGTTCAACTATACTATTCCTATAAAAATAAGATGCATTATAAAAAATAAGCGCGTTAGGTAAACCAAACCTTGTAAAGATGAACAGGTCAATAAATTCAATAATCGCATCAGAATTGGCTACCTTTAGTGGAATTGCTTCTACCCACTTTTTGAAGTAGTTTTTGGCCATGAGGATGCATCTGTGTTGCTTGGAAGAATGTGGAACAATCTCTCCTATAATATCAATCCCCCTCTATTCAAATGGTTGCTCAATATTTACTGGTTTTAGAGGAAAGGCTGGTTTTCTTTGTCTTCCACTAGCAGTTTGGCATATCTTGCATTTCCTTACATAGTCATGGGAATCTTTAAACAAAGTCAGCAAATAATATCCAATATGTAGTATTTTTTGATCTATAGTATCTCCTCCAAAGTGTCCACCTGCTAGGCCATCATGTAGTTCCTGCAAAATAATTTGTGCTTCAATTTTTTCAAGGCACCTTAATAAAATTGAATCATAGTTTCTCTTGAATAACACATTATCAATGATTTCAAAGTGTTTGGCTTTTAATCTTAAGGCACGTTTGTTTTTGTAACTAAATTCAAGGGGGGTATATCCATTTTCTAGGTAAAATATCAGATCAACATATTGAGATTCAGAATCCATGATACTTATCTTATTTACTTGTGCAATATTGTTTGAATCTTCATGGCCTGGAATATTGGAAGCTCCTGCCAATAACAGGCAAAAACCTTGCCCTCTAACAATTTTCACTAGTTTAATATCAATATCATACTCTTGTAAATTTGTTACCGAGTTAGCTCTCCTCTCTCCTACTTCCCTTTGAACTAGCAATTGCCTCACTACAGAGAATGGGACTATTACTTTTGTGTGTGTTTTCAGGAGAAATGGTCTAAAGTGTTTGATAGATATAAATACATCGAAAATTTGTTTTTCAACTTTGAAATAGTTGAGCTTAGCACCTTGAAAATTAGAACCAAAGAAGGATATGGGTTGTCCTACTTGTTGATCATTGATCTGTGTTAAAACAACAACATAAGATGTTTCAGTGGCCAAAGTATAGAAAATAAAATGACTAGAAAAATTCAAAGTATTCAATGTAGGAGCATTAATGATTTCTTGTTTGATTGATTCAAAAGCCTCTTTTTAGTTATGTCCCCATTTGAAAACTAAATTTTTCTTAATCATAGATTGCAAGGGTAAAGCTATATGAGAAAAATCAGGAATACATATTTCCACAAAATTTATCTGTCCCAAAAATGATTGCATAGATTTCTTATTACATGGAAACAGAATATCATGAATCTCTTTTATCCTGTCCAGATCAATATATATGCCATATTTGGACACAGTAAACCCTAGGTGCTTACCTTCATTCAGAGCAAAGAATGGTTTCTTGGGATTCAAATAAATCCCATATCTTTTGCAATGTTCAAAGATCTTCCTTAAATCACGCAGATGGTTGCTCCTTTTCTTAGAATAGATAGTTATGTCATCTAAGTAAAAAATGACTATCCTATTGATCAAACATTTGAAGGCTATATCTATGGCTCTTTGGAAAGTAGCTCTAGCATTTATCAAACCAAAAGGCATTTTCTGATAAGCATATGTTCCCCATTTAGTTCAAAATGTAGTCTTTAATCTATCATCGGGATGTACTAGTATCTGATTGTATCCTAAAAAACCATCAAGAAAGGACATTAACTCTGAGCCAGCTACTGATTGAAGTATCTATTCCATGGCTGGAAATGGGAAATTATCTTTCTAACATGCTTTGTTGAGATTTCTAAAATCTATGCAAATCCTAATATCACCACTCTTTTTCCTTACAAGGAAGTTTGAAACCCATTTAGAATGTCTAACAGGAAAGATTATTTTAGCTTTAAGGAGTTTATTCAACTCTGCTTTGATTTGACTTGCAAGATTCAGGTGAATTTTCCTTAGTTTCTGTTGTACAGGTTTTTCATAATAAATAATTGGAATTGTGTGTTGAATGATAGAGGCATCAAGTTTTTTTAGATCTTTGTAATTCCAAGCGAAATTTTTTTTGTATTTGTTTAATAATCTAATGAAAACAAATATTTCCTCTGATAAAAGTCCAAGCCCTAGATTGACATTCTTGGGTTTGGCCTCAGTGCCAAGAGTTACTAATTCAAATGTTAAAGTAGAACTTTGAAGTTTTTCATTAGTTACATTTTTGAATATATCCTTAATATCATAAAGATCATTGAGCTTGACCACAAATTTAGGAATAGGATTTTTGTTGAGTCCTTGTTTTAATTGAATATCATTATCACTTTCATCAATAATCTGATCATCATAAGATCTTTTAGAAGTCAAGAAATTTAAGATGTCTTTATCATGATCAAATACATGCCAATTGGTGACATTATCTAGGAGAGATGGCCGAAAAATTAATTCAATTGCAAATATATCTGGACTATAATCCTCAGATGGAGGGAGTTTAGAAGCAATATTAGCCAAAAGATCGGCTACTGCATTCTATGATCTAGGAATAGGAGAAATGTCAAATTCCCGAAAATGAGTTATGAGATCTTGAACAAGTGATTGATAATGTTTGGGATGACTCGAGAGACAATGGATAATATTTCTTAATTGTTTAATGACAATTTCAGAATCACCAAATACTTTCAGATATTAGATATTCAAGCCTATTTCTTTATAGAACCCTTGAATCAATGCCTGATATTTCATAGTGTTATTGGTACACCCATGTTCTAATCTACATGAGAACATCGTTTTTTCTCCTTCTGGACTAACTAAAATACATATTTCTCCTGCACCGTCATTGGATTTTGATCCATCAAAATACAAACACAAAAAAGGGCTTATTTAAAGGCTTATTTACAAGCTCATCTGCAAAACTAACACACTTTGAGGTATCAATATGGGAAAAAATTTCAATTTGCGATATGACTCTATTAATTGGAAAAGGAGATTGTTGAGCATTAAAATTTCCAAAAAATGACTCATCTGAATAGTTTCAGAGAATGTTATTATTGAAGGCTATAGGTTGATATTCTTGTTCAAACTCAGTTACTGTATGAGTCATGTTTTTCATGGTCTATTCTGATTTTATTTGGTTTCCCATTATAGGGAAGCCACATGTGAGACCAATCAGTCAAAATATAATCATGAAGTTCTTAAGACCAATGTATGGTAAGGATCAAACCATAAAAGTCAGGGATGTCAACAATTAATATATCAATTCTTTGGACAACCCTAGGATTATATGCTAATCTGATATTAACTGAATTTATCTCTCGTAAAACTTGTACCTTAGTTCTATCTAATTGAATAATGTGAACTGCAGACTTCTGTGGCTCAATATTTAATTTGGAGCAAACTGAGGTTGGCATTATATTTGATGAAGCTCTTGAATCTATTAGGAAGTTATGCAAATTTCTATTGTAGATCTCATAAGTCGAGAGAAAAGGAGGAGTATGATATTTCGACCTATCACCAATTAAAATAGCATCAGTAGCATATACCTTATCAGATGGTGGCTTACCTGATCCTTTAGTAGCCTTGTATAATACACTTGTTGGGAGAGGAGAAGAACGTACACGGTTTAATTCTTTAAGCATCAATTTTTGTTGATGTTTGAGCTTGCTAAGTTCATCTAAAGAAATATTTTCTTGAGTCTTCTTCATGTCTTCCACAATGTTATAATTCATGGATTCTAAAACTACTAGCGTTTTAGATGATGAGGGAGGATTGGAGGATGATGGTCGATTGTGGGGGGGCACAACTGGAGTTTTCTTTGTGGGAGCTTTGTATTTAGTAACACGACATGTGTTTTTCTTCTTTGAATTTTCTTGATTAGGATCTACTATATTTTTTCTCCTGGTATTTACTGGGAGAGCTTCCTTTTCACTTTCATTATCAGATTTGGGCAAGATAAAGTCCCACATTCCATGACATTCAATTGTTTCATCTTCTTTTGTTTCTTCGGCTGATAACACTGTATCTTCATCTTCATCATCATCCAGATCAGATTCTGCATTAGATATAGAATTAGGTGATTTAGGATCAGTTTGTTGATTCCTTTTGAAGTTCCTAAATGTCTTTTTTTGTAGAAGCTTCAGCCACTTGCTTTTTAATTTCAACCATTTCATTAGACATAGTTTTAAGAACTTTTTGTAAACCTTCCATGTCATATGGATGTTTGATTTATTTCTTCTTTGAGTCATCCCTAAAGGTAACTTTTCTGGATTTCCTTTCCTCGAGAGTGTTTTCTTTTCAAAGCCAGGATATGTTTTTCAAGAATGATCACTTCCTTCATATTTTTTGCTAATGTTGGTTTAGCAGCCCTATCAATGAAGATGGATATGTTTGAAGGCAAGGAAGAGATATACCATTCATTTCAGACTTCTTCACTAGGCTTGGATGTCATAGGAATTTTATTCAACGGCTTATTAAAGCGTGAGTTGAAGTCTTTGATAGGTTCCTTTGATTCGGATTTCAGATTGGAGAGATCATTAATAAAAGTGGTTGTAGATCTATCGTCTCCAAACATAGTTATAAATTTCTCCTGAAAAGCATCCTAGCTATTGATGGACCTTGGTGGTAATGAAAAGTACTACAATTCTATTGCTCCTTGTAGAGTGTATGGAAATAGTCTAACAACAACATCTTCTCTCGTGACTCCATTCAAGTTGATTGATAACATGAAATTGTTTATATGTTCTTCTACTAACAGGCTAATGTCAGGGTTAAATTTTGGTAACCATTTTTCAAGATGAGCTAGCAATTGGCTCAAAGGTGTAGGCATTATGACCACTCTTGGATTAGTCCATGGCCTTGGTTGAGGTGGATTATGTGCCATTGTTGAGGTAATAGTAGAAGAGTGTGATGAAGCAGTTGAACGTGATTGGGTAGAGGATGTTGAAGTTGTTGTACTTGTTTGGACTATGATCTGAAGTTGGGAAATGGATGAATGAATTTACAGTGGTATAGATGGAATGGATGATGATGAGGATAGAGTCTCACTATTTGATTCAGATGGTGTCTTCCTAGCCCTTTTTTGACTTGGTAGAGGGAATTCAACTAGTGGAATGCCAAGTTTCTCACTCTATTCTCTAGTAAGTTGTTGTGATGGGATATATTACGAAGTCACACTTCCTTGGGATAACTCAGACCCTTCATCGGATATTGAAAACCCTTGGAGTTTATGAATCAAAAACTATACTTCAAGGGGTTCAAGAGAACAATTGTCTGGTATGTTTAGGGTTTCAGCAGTGGGTGTTGTATTCTTCTTTTCAACTTCTCGCTTAGAAATAGGAGATTTAGAATGCGAAGGAGAAGTTGGAGGAGATGGTGAGGGAGTTTTACTCTTGGCCTATGGATTTAGATTTACTTGCCATTCACAGTTAGCCCTCATTCTAGCACCAAAAATGTTGATGCCTCTAAAATCGTAGCACCAACATTGGGGGATAACCACTTGGTCCAGACCTTAGTACAACTCCTTTTCTGTTTGGTATGGTGGCTCTGACTGGATATTATGGAACTAGTTTCCCAATAATGTGTGGTTTTATGGATGAGTATTTTAAATGTATATCAAATATGGTAGATGGTTGAATCTATGACTTTAAAATATATAAGTATACCTATATAAATGGGGTGATCTTATAACAAATGCGATTTTTTGATAATTCCTAGTAGATAAATAATCATATAGATGATTTATTTATCCATAGAAAGATTCATTAAAATAATGACTACTTTTTTTCAGAAATTAAACAAAGTAATTATAAAAACATATCGCATGACATGATAATATATATTGTTGACATATATATTTGATTTAACAATTCTAAGCTATTCAGAAGTGACTCGATATAGAATTGGTTGAAGCGTGTCAATACATAAATAATAGAAAATTAAATGGAATGCTAATTAAATCAAGACAAAAAGAACAGTGATAGAAATACTGCATGCATTTGAGTCTTGATATGTAAGTAACATTCTAGTTCCACCTTTTTATACCAGAAACTTCCAAGAGATACAGAAATGCAGGTCTTGAAAAAGTTCTTTCACAAAAATCTGAAACCGTGATCCACTCCTCATAAAAAATAAAATTAGTAGCGCATAAGTGAAACTTCTCAAGTCTAGCTTTTGTATAAATTGAGGACCCATTCTTCAATAACATGAAAGCATTTATATAATAGAATTAAAAGAAATCGTCAACAAAAATCGCTTAGAGTTGGAACTGCAAACATTAAAATCTGGGATTTGAATTGCAAAAATAGTAGTGTGATTGCCTTGAAAAGATTCATCGTATCTATTTCTTCTCCTGTATCTACAACAGACAAATTAAGAGCATGTTTTGAATTCCCGGAGGATGACTCATCCTGGAGTGTAGTTGTCCCATATATGTGGCATCTAAAATCTCCGGCACCATGCGATCAACAACATCGGAAAGGCATTTGATGGTCATCTGTTCGCTGTGTGGCTTAACCAAAAGGACCAATAGGCATCCCAAGTTAGGCTTTGTACTCTTCTGAGTTGTTCATCTTTGGTGGCCAGATACAGCTTCCATTGATTTTCTAACATTTTCGATTTTGGAAGCTTTTAAGGGGAACAATTAGAAATCAAATTGGCCCCATATAAATTATCATTTACCAGCTCAATCACATTGTTCATTATAGCCCTGGGCCCGGGAGTATCCCTTCGTAACTTTATCAACTATGTTTCCCATTCTGAAAATAATATTTCTTTATGCAGCTGTTAAATTTTCGGTAGGTTAGTAGCTCTTCCTTCCACTATGCTTTGCCAAGAGAGGAAATTTGTGACTTTATCATCTGCGTCCTAAAACACTAATCCGGTAATAACCACTTGATCGATCAGTGACATAGTTATAATGTATAATGGGTCGAAAAGCAATATTTTATGGCAAAGAATATTGAGTTGTTGAGATAAGGCTTTATTGTTGGAATTATGGTTCACACATATACGTATACACGCAGATTCACAAAAGGAAAAGCGCGTACATGGTTTTGGTCCGTGGTATTTGGTCCATGGTATTGATCCATGGTATTTGGTCCGAAATGACGACCCCAGGTATTGGGTCCATGGTATTGTTTCTACATGGTTTTGGACCATGGTATTGAGAGAAGCCTAACCTATATAAGGAGAAGATCATTAGGCAAAAAGTGTAGAACAAGGAATGGATGTCTAACGAAGTGGGAAGATCTAGTATTGCTGGTTATCGGTTTGTGCTGCTTGGCTTGGGTTGGATATGACATCGAAGGTATAAGTAATTATCTATAGATCTGTACGCGGGTTGTCTTTGGTGAAAGCGCGTATACACGCGGTTTTGAAATAGTCAAGTAGCGTATTTGTTATAAGATGTGGTATCAGAGCAGGTCCTTTGGTAGAAGCTTGATCGCTTGAAGGAGATCCGTGGAACAATGGGAAAGAAGCTTAAGAAGAAAGCACCGAAGAAGAAGAAGACATATCAGAAGAACTATGACAGTGGGAGAATTGATTGGGGATTAGGCATAAGAAGCTCTTCAGATTCAAAATCAGATGAATATGAACTATCAAGTATGAATTTGCTATCCTCTGATGTTCCAGCTATCTTTCCATATGGAAGAGATGAAAGTGATAGCGAAACAACTGCACTTGCTCTTATGGGTGAAGAAGAAAGATATCAAATAAAAGCTTTTGGTTCTTGTTCACAGTTGTAGTTGGGTTTCAGATAGAACGAAGATAGAGAAAGAATAGAAGGAAATCTTGGTTGCTGATCTGAATGGTGATTAACAGATGCTGCTGCTATCAGTTTCAGGGGAAGGATGAACAACACTCTTCAGAAAAGCATGTATTCAGGGGGAGCATGGACAGATTGGTACACCTTGGCATATCCAAAGGGGGAGCTCATTCAGAGATTTCAGCAGGTACTCAGGGGGAGTATGAACAAAAAAATGCTTATCTTGGAAAGAGAATATCTTGGTGTGCCCTTTGCCCTTGATGTCAAAGGGGGAGAGTGATTTGGTGTTGTTGCCATCAAGTCCAAAGGGGGAGATTGTTGGAATTATGATACATATGTTTTACTTGATGGCATCCCTCTCGTAGAAGATCATCTCACTTATATATAACTAGATGAATCTACAAAAGAGATATCAGATGTGACTGAATGCATGGGATAGTTCTAAGTGTGACAAGTTAGCTTTGCCATCAAGTCCAAAGGGGGAGATTGTTGGCATTATGAGATAAGTGTTGTCCTTGATGGCAAAACCACACAGATGACAAATCAGAGTGCAGAAGGTTAGCAGCAAGGAATTGATGAACAAAGACTACAAGAATGAAGAGAAAATACATATACGTAGGTTCATCGTGACAGATCCGCGTATACATGCATGTTAGTCGTTACAAAGTCGCGTATGTGTATGCACGCACATTCATGCAAGGAAACGCGCGCATATGTTGGAAAACATACCTTTGGTCCGTGGCGGTTAGTCCTTGGAATTTGAACCTATGGTTTTTGGACCATGGCATCTCGACAGACGTGTTGATCCCTAGTATTGAGTTGATGGTATTGGTTTGTTATGGTTTTGGACCATGGTATTGAGCAAGGCCTAAGACTATAAAAGGAGAAGAAGATCATTAGGCAAATGTATGGAAAAGTCTTGAATATCTGATGAAGGATGAGATCCAGTATGCAGGTTATGGGTTGCCTGATCTAAGCTAAGGAGGGATCTCACAAGTTGATGGAGAACAAAATCTAAGGATAGATCGGGATCAAATGGTTTGAAATGAACTATCTCTATATGATTGATTATGTTTATTCTAGATCCATATACTGACGCATGTAGTGATCTGAACTGGGTTTGAAATTGCTGCAAGTCATGATTGAATATTTATAGATCTGT
>APFE030167919.1:0-12101 GCA_000404065.3 Pinus taeda
ACCCCATTTATGGCACTTTATGGGTATCAACCACCATCCATCACATCATATTTAAGAGAAAATTCTAAGGTTTAAGCAGTGGAACATCACATCGAACATCAACAACAAGTCCTCCAACTCTTAAAGGATAACCGCGTGTTGGCACAGAATAGAATGAAACAACAGGCAGATCAACATCGCAGTGAAAGAAGTTTTGATGTAGGTGATTGGGTATTCCTACAGCTACAACCATATAAGCAAATGTCCCTCAGCAAGCTAAGAAGGATAATAAATTATCACCAAAGTATTATGGTCCATACAAGGTGTTGCAAAAGAATGGTACTATGGCATACAAATTGGAGCTTCCTGTAGCTTCTCGAGTGCACCCAGTTTTCCATGTTTCATGTTTAAAGAAGGTTATAGGCAACAAGCTCCTAATTCAAACACTATTGACAGAACTTGACAAGGAAGGAAATATTATATTGGAACTGGAAGCAGTCACAGAAACAAGAACTCGACAACTACGAAATCGATCAATTTCAGAGTATCTCATCAAGTGGAAGAACTTATCTGTTGAAGATTCCACATGGGATAATGAGAATTTTATACAGAAGCATCTAAAACTACTTAAGCATTGACGAAAACACTTTTTTGAAGGAGAGGGGCATGTTAGGTCCCTATAATACTAGTTATTACCCCATTACTATTGTAGTTGTATCTCTTATTAATATTGTTGTGCCCCTATTGTCCCCATATTGTTATTACTGTGCCCCATAGAATCCCTCTATTGTTATTTTTGTGCCTATATTATTATTGTTAGGTCGACTTGGTTATATTGTGACCCCTTAGACTCCTATATATCAAAAGGAGGTTTTTTCATTTGAATCATCCAAGAATTGTTCATTTGTGTAATGTAAAGGAGGTTTCCCCCTCGAAGACGCCGAATTCTAAGACGTTGATCTATCTTTTCTATCTTTTTATTGAGCTGGTTTCATAACATCAGCAATGTCATGTCAAGTTGTGTCATGAGTTGTCAAGGCCACATCACTATTATGGGCCATATCTATTGTAACCGAATGTAATGTAAAGTGGGCATCCAATGGACACACACATGAAGATGAAGAGTCATGTCAGTTGAAAAGTCATAGGAAGTTAAACGATCATGAGGGTAGTCCAAGAGTTAAAAGGGTCAAGCATCACCCTTGGCTATATATACCCCTCCCATTGTATGAGGAAGGGCTCTTCACCTTGGCTACTCCCACATAGCCTTGAGAGTAAACAGTTAGTTCTTTGAGGAGCAAGGAGTGGCTCCAATGTCTCACTATTGGGACTAGTGACGTATGGTGTATAGGTGTGTCTTGGGACTTTTCCTAATTCAAAAATATGTTAAGGCTAGCACATTTTCATGCATGTTTTGAAGATGTTTGTATGACTATTCTTTCAGCATTTGTAATGCATGTTTGTTTCACCTATACTAAGATAGTTGAACTACTTCGATTGTTTTAATAATTACATTGTTGGGAACATATTGTAGTAGTTATCACCGATGTCTCGTCCCTATGGACTACACCACGGGATATTAGACAAACCATCCTGGTGTATTAGTTATCACCGATGTCACATCCTTGTGGACTACTTTGTGGGATACTCGATAGACCATCTTTGTTTTCTGGTTATAATGATTGCCACATCCATGTGGACTACTATGTTGGGTGGTGTACGTGTTGTCCCCTTCACTTCGGTTTTAACGACCTTCACATCCATGTGGACTACTCCGCTGGGTGGTGTAGGCATTGTGCCCTACACTTCGGTTTTAACAACTACCGCATCCACTGTGGACTATTCCGTTGGATGTCAGACATACCTTTATGGTTCACATGTGTCTCTTCCTAGGTGGTACTATTACCTCTCATTTACAGGCTTACTTTACTCTCCCCCTTTGCAACAAAAGAACCGAGACACAAGTTATATTACGCACTCACCAGACACACTTACCTTGATGTTTGAAGATACCAATGCAATGCTTTCATGTGTTGATATCTAGAGCCAAGGCATATCTCTAAATATATGGCAACCAGGCCTATTACCTCTCATTTACAGGCTTACTTTACTCTCCCCCTTTGCAATAAAAGAATCGAGACACAAGTTACATTACGCACTCACCAGACACACTTACCTTGATGTTTGAAGATACCAATGCAATGCTTTCATGTGTTGATATTTAGAGCCAAGGCATATCTCTAAATATATGGCAACCAGGCCTTTATACCGAATGGGGCTCCTACACCAAACGGTGTGAGGTTTAGTTGGGACTTCATACCAAGGAGATCCCATGAATGTTGGCTAGTCCAACACTGTCAACAACATCATAGCCAAATACCCTAAGATTCTTAAGAGATGATTTCTTATCTATCCATATCGTGAGTGGAGTCTTCTCATCCAACGTTGATGAGAGTGATCAATTCACCAAGGAACATACAGTATACAGTCCCACTGCCCAATATTTTTGTCCTAATCCTGCACCACTGAGCATACTCCTTACTTTTTCCATCAGCGTCTTATTCATACTTTCTACAACTACATTTTTTTGAAGTGTGTTCAGAATAGTCTTCTTATTTACTATACTGCACTTCTTACAGAACTCTCCACCATTATATGTCCTCAGCACCTCGATTTTACTCTCTATTTGAGTTTCCACAAGAGCCTTAAACTCTTTGAATTTGTCAAAGACTTTAGATTTTTTCCTATGGAAATAAATGTGTATTCATCAGGAAGTCATTTACATATGATACATAGTACAAATATTTACCCAGTAATAGAAGTGACATAGGTCCAAACACGTCACTATGCACTAACTGTAATATTCTCTCTATCCTCGTAGCACTAGAAGAGAATGCCACCTGATTCTACTTTCCATATAGGCAATGTTCACAAAAAACAAAATCTAGAGAGCGCTTAGATATACCTTCTACCATACCTTTACCATGTAGTACTCAAAGGCTCTTCTCTCAAAGACTTTAGATTTATTCCTAATGAAATAAATTTGTATTCATCAAGGAGTCATCTAAAAACGAGATAGTACACAATTTACCAAGTGATAGAACTAACATAGATCCAAACACAACATTATGCACTAATTGTAATATTCTCTCTATCCTCATAGCACTAGACAAGAATATCACCAGATTTTGCTTTCCATATAAGCAATATTCACAAGAAAGAAAATCTAGAGAGCACTTAGATATACCTTCTACCATACCTTTACCATGTAGTACTCGAAGGCCCTTCTCTCAAATATGTCCCAATCTTCAATGCCATAGCAGTGTTCTTTTCAAAAACTATTTTTCTTCTTCAACTCCACTCTTAGGAGTAATGGAATTGTTGCACTCGTCACTAATAATGTTTCCCAACAACTTATTCATAGTTCCACTCCAAACTCACCTTAACAATAACATTTACCCTTGAAAAATCATGTAAGATTCTTTTTCAAACACTATTTTTACACCTGCATCACACATCTTGCTTAAAGAAGTCAAATTCCTAGCCAACCCTAGTATGTGCAGAACATCAAGGAGTCTTCTAATCATTCCATCCATGAGCTTCAACTTTCATTTTCATCATCCTATGATTCTAGCTCTCAAGTCATATAGTTAAACATGGTCCATCATCATATCTTTTATAATTTCAAAACCACTCCATGTGAGGTCACATGAAAAGATGCACCTTAGTCGACCAACTATGCCTCATGATTTATAAGTGTGATTAAAGAAGCCAAGTACACGTCCCCTCCTTTTCTAAGGAGGATGTTACTTTTGTGTAAGGAGTACCATCAAGTCCCTTCACTCTCTCAGCACTTTTGGGTCTACATTATTTCTTGTAATACCCTTCTTTTTCACATCTCCAATATACCTTTATGATTTTTCTTAAAAATTTACAACATCATCTAGATTTAAATCTCCAACGTGAGTACTTATTTTAATTTCTTTCTATCCTAAGTGTGTTCTCTTACATATAAGCATTTGCACTCTGACTTTCCATGTTTTGTCTCATCTCTTCCAATAATAAGAGCGCGACTATTCTATCAAAACTTTAATTAGTTGCATTACTACCTATGTCAGCAACCAGACTACCCCACAAGTCTAGTAAAGAACACAAGAGGTTGATACGCTCATCTTCATCTGAAATCTTGATATTAACAAATAATAGTTAACTTCCCACGATATGGAAGGCATTAAAATGCTATATCAACAATTCTTCATTCTTCATCCTCGGGGTACACATCTTTTTCTACAGGAATAATTTGTTCACTAAGAACATATAATGATACAAAGTCCTAACTTTGTTCGACAATGCCTTCACTGTAACTTCTCCTAAAACATCCAATAATATTGAATCTAAGAGACACGATAGTATTGTTAGATGTGTTTTATGATTCAACTTGGTCTAGTTTTTTGTCACATCCCTATTGTTGCAATACTCAAATCCACAGAGAGACACGATAGCATTGTTCTATTTTTTTTATGATTCAACTTGGTCTAGTTTTTTGTCACATCCCTATTGTTGCAATACTCAGATCCACAACAATCCACTGATATTTTTCCACCAAAATATCTTCCATTTTGAGATTATAGAACTCAAAGCTTTGCCAATTGAATTTCTTGATCTCTGTCTTTGAAATGCTCACTACCTTCACCACAAGGACCATATCACGGATCTCCCACTATAACAAGGTTTTCCATAGGCCTAAGCCAAAGCCCTTAGCCACAAAGACATCCCTTGAAGCCAAATTGCTTTTTTGTTGAATGTTGGCTTGAACCACGTACAATTAATCATTGCAAAAATATTCTTAACAAAAACAAAAAAGTTGCAATGGCGCACACAGATTTAACACTGAGGTTTTGCCTTGGAAACCCAAACCGAAAAGACCAAAAAAAATTCAATATATTCAATATTTTAAAATGCTACAATACAATAAGTATATCCTACAGCATCTATAAACCCCCAATCCACTAATCATGGATTACAATGCAACCATAGTTCCTAACTGAAAATACAAAACCGTGAATTGAACGACCATGAACCACAAAAAAAATTGCTAAATGCAAAAATCATGTGCTAAAAACTACCAAAAACGAATGTAAAAAACCATCCAGAATAAAATATTTTAGGGATTCCACCACACTTGTGACCCCATCTGCTATGTATGGTGCAACAAGTCACTCATGGAGGTAGTGCAAAAATAATAACACATACCCAACAATACATCCTATAAATTGATTTATGCCTTGACCAACACACTTCATGTAGAGTTCATCGTGCATGGATTTTCAAGAATATTTGGGAGTACAAAACCCTAACCTTAATCAAGAGTCCAAGCATGCAAAAACCCTAACCTTGATTGGAGATAGCCAAAGGGACAAGTTAAATATTGAATCACGAGGAAAGAAAATTTTTTGTTCCTATTGTATTAATTTATTGTCTCATAGATGTTTAAAGCAAAGGAGTGGGATATTGTGAGAAAAACATTAAAGAACATTGTCTAGTAATGATTTAGACCAAAACACTTATTGCAACTCCATTGTGAGTCCATATTTCTTTGTATTTGCATTTTATATCTAGGAAGAAAAAAGTAAGACTTAATCTTTACCTTCCAATTTGATTTTCCCATGTTGGCTTTCCCAAGCTACATGTTATGTTCATTGTGTGAATGGTGTGATGATTTCATTGTTGTAGCTTCCTTTTTTATATTTATGAGTTTATTTCAAGGTTTTGAGTGTTATCACTACACTGCTATGTTTTAATTATCTAAAATCACTACAAAAGAGAGGATAACCGCACAATATTTCGTCTTAACCAATAAGCTTTGTTGTGATGAACTATCTAGTGGAATATACACCACAATTTAGAAAACATCCAAAGCAAGCCCCACTACCACGTGGTCCTTAATTAATGGTCCATATAGACATAAGAGGCTCTGATGTGGCTTGCCATGTGGTAATTTATAACTGGTTGTAATTGTTAAAATGGCCTCCAAGTCCTTACAAGGGCTCTTTGATCTCCATGGTCATCCAAATCGATCCAAAATATTATAGAAAGTGGTGCATTAATTATAAAGTCCACAAAAGACTATGTACACTCATCAAAACATAAGAAACCAAATATACTTAACTTGTCAAATTGAAATTTTATATGTGCATTAATCAAGCATTGGGTTCTTATGTAACATGAACATGGAAGGAAAAATCTACCTAGACCTACAACGTTGAAGCCTTAATAAAACCCAATTCAAATTTCCTAAAATATGGAGCCCAATAATTAGCTAAGATTTGAAATTGTAAGAGCTATTCAAATATTTAAGTTCCCATTACTCCCCACTACCGTCATCCTCTCAATGGCCCACATTTCATGCTACCTTATATTCTAGTTAAATTATTGTACCATATAGCACCATCTAATTGGTCTATAAACCTATGGAGTTAGCATTATTGATGTCAAAGACTTTGTCTAACTTTCTACTCATGCCATGTTTTCATTGGTTCTCAAATCATTAACATGGCAAGATCTTATGCATCCAAGAAATTTCAGACATTGTGTCTCTCCTTTGTGCTTCCCTTTAATATGCAAGTCAACATCTTGTTGTCTACCTTGAATATATGATCCTTAGTTAGCTACCCAATTTGATGACACAACCTCTTTGTGTCACATGGATCCAGACTATGCTGAACCAAATGTCTCTTTCATCTAGTCACCCCGGTGCCATATTTCAAACATGAATGTGGGATCTCATTAAACACAACAAGCACAACCAAACCAGGCCTTCCAAAGGCCAACCACCTCAACCCTCAACCCATTATTCCACCTCATGGTTGAACATCATTAACCATCACCAAATCAGTCTCTACCCAAATTGTTCGAGGTCCGGAGTGTTTGTTCCAACTCAGCTTCCCAGACTAATAACTCAACCCAAAACTGTTGTCGAGCTTCCAAATTGTTTGTCCAACCAAGGCTCCAAGACCAGTAACTCAAATGTCAAGTGTAGGCACCCCTTGGAGGTGAATTTTAATTCCACATCCAATGGGTGCCTACACTTGACATTTGAGTAAATATATGAGACAAGCTAAAAATACAATAAATAAAGAAGTAGTTTTCTTTCTTTTCTTTAAAACAAACTCTCTTATTTTATCCGTTTACTTATTAATGTATATTTAACTTAGGAAACTCATTTTAGACCTTAATATTCCCCTAATGAATGTAAATTCCAACTCTACCCTATACTTGAGTCTGTGGAAGGAGCCATGCATCCTAAGAAAAATAGCCTAAAATACCCTATCCTTCTAAGACCAAAAGTTTATGAAATATAATTAAGTGTTGTGTTGGAGTTGTGGAAGGCCCTGTGGAGAAATAATATAAAGGAACGTGAAATCCCCCCAACTATAGGGGCCCAAAATATTTATGAAACCTGAGGGATTCCACGTTTGAGTTTGGGTTTGAGTTGAACACTTAGAAACTTACTTGATGAGAAGGCAAGGAGCCATAACCCTAGACGATGATGCAACAATCTACATGGTTCCCATAACTTAGGCCTTGGTCACTATATGATATTAATGTAAATATGCTACATGATAATGTATGATTAGTCCATGCATCCTACAACTATGCATTGTTGACATCATGTTGTCATAGTACATTGATATATGTCACATGGTATTTACTCCTTGTTGGCACTGTAATATGCCCTAAGGTTAACATGGTTATTGGTTTAATTGGGCACTTAACAATGCTCGTTGTGATTCCTATTCTTGCATAATGGTAGCATAAGATCCTAAATCCTTTTGGCACTTTCAAACCCAAAATCATTATAGAATCCAATGTAAGGATGGTGATGAATCCATCAAAAGGTTTGTGCAACTTAGGAACATAATGCACTAAATATGCCTAGGCTTATAGACCCAAAATGGAATAGGAGTAAGGTTAATTGAGAGTGTTAGTCACATGGGGAAATCCAATAGCCTTACTTCTTTAATGATCATTTAGCACCCCACCAAAATGAAGGAGACCAAGGTTACTTTCTTCCTAAGGACTAAACCATTAGAGAATACCCTTTTGATAATCATTAAATATTAATGGAATCAAAATTTAATAGATTCTTTCACTACCATGTAGTGTTTTGGAAGACCTATGAAAACATCATCACTTCAAGAGATATGCCTTGAAAAACCAAAGGTGTAGATCTAATAGGTATGACTCTTCTACAAAGATATTTTGTTTTTGAGTTTCATTACAAGACTATGAAACACTAGTTGCAACTTGATGAGAATTTAAAGAAACTAAACCCAAAATACTATTGTATATAACATTGTTACAATGCTAACTAAAATGTGTAGGTATGTGTGGTTTTTTCAAAGTGTAAAACACAAATCTTGTTTAGCAAGTTCAAAAATTCTATTTGTGTTTGTAGTTGCTAAAATTGAATGTTTTGCTCAGATAATGTGTTTGGGGTATTGATAATAGAGATTTGATTGATATTTTGGGCTTAATTCTTAAAAGCATCTCTAGACGAAGTACATTGAATCTTGTGCTCACACCATGTGTTTGGGATATAATTATAGAAATTTGATTGATATTTTGGGCTCAATGACTAGTAGCTTAAAAGGAAATCTGGAGGAAATGAGGAAGTCTTATGCAAGACTCCTAACAACATTTATTGGCGGTGATTAGTGACGATTACCAAGGGAAATCAACAGCCCTAGCCACAATGATTGTTTTACTTTCAACATAAGCAACGACAAACTAATGGGACCAATGGTAATGGCTACCTAGGGGAATTCAACATCAAGTTGAAAATTCTTCCATGCAAGAAAAATTGCAAACCAAAGAGTTCCAAAATGGTGAGAGTTGTCATCCAATGCAAATTGTTCATCATCAAAAGTTCAAGATATTGATAGCTTTAGGAATCTTTTGGATCTCTAGTTTAAGAGGATTTTGCAACAAATAACAAACTACAATATTAATTTTCACAGTTGGTAAACAGTCATGTTTGTGACCTATAATAGGAAGAAAAATGGGTATGGGATCCTTGGTGGTGGGGAGGAGATTCCTTCCGAAAGCTAACCCACCAAGGCATAACCTTAATCAGAAACCTCGATACTTTCAAAAAATGTGATCATAATAATTTCTTGATTTAATTATTATGTGATTAAAATGTGACAATATATGATGCAGCCAAATTATCATATAGTTAAAAGAGTAGTACATAAATATTTTGTTGCATTGCTAATAAAATGTTTATATTCTCTATTTTCGTGTACACCTATGAACATGTCCATGCATCCTTAAGAGAGTAGTATCGAAGTATACAATCTAGTCATTGGTTTACAATTACTCATATGTAAAATAATATGTGGACAAAGTTCAAATAAATAGGAATGAAGGGTAGTGAAAGATGAACCATTTAAAATTTACATAAATGCATATTTATTCTAAAAAATGCAAAACAGCAAATGCCACAAGTATTATACAATATTGTATGGGACTATTTCTTCTTTTAGTTGTGAAAAAATCATGATCATATTATTTTAAATATTACTTTATTTTATTGAATTTATCTTCAAAGGCATACTCAATTTTACAAAATCAAAATTGGAAAACCATACCTCATTAAAGTAATGGTAAAGACCTAATTCACATCTTGCAAATTTAACATTTTTCTTGAACAAAACACAAACAAAATATCTTTTAAACACTACCTTATGAGAAGGTAATAACTAATTTTCACATTTTGCATATCTTAATATTTTCTTAAATAGAACACAACCAAAATATCATTTCTATATACTAATTGTCCCCACTTACAGCAACGATTAGTAACAGATGGCACAATGTTTTTGAACAACATACAATTGATCTTTCTTTTTGAGGGAAGAGAGTGGAAGGGTATAGATGAACACAAGTAAAAGCATTCAATACAATACTAAAGTAGAAACGAGTTGAGCTTAAATCTATTTAGGTTAATAACAATTACTTTATGTCGGAATGGGCCCTGAAATCATCACAGGTTGCCCCTTTCTTTTTGATAATGGTTGTGCTTTTAACCTTACCACTTGTCAAAAAGGTAATCTCTAATTGTTGAGATAGAAACCTCAAAATTACTTCATATCAACACATACAAAAAAATGATTTCAATGTAATGCCATGTATCTAAGAACAACAAACTCAAAATCACCAAATAAAACATATTTAAGACAATTTTTGGTATAAGATGCATCGCCAATAATTTGATACAATCTCCTAACATTGTTATGCACAATTACTTTTCCAAAAGGCCCTTCATTGCAAACTACGAAGTTTATATTGATTTTTCACTATTTTTAACAACATTATTGATATCATTTTAAATTGCTACATTAAATACATATGCTTATATTTAAAAAATTAAATATATAACATATATCATTATAATATGCTAAATCATAGTACCATATTACCATAATGTCAAAGTCATATTTAACATATATCATTATAATATGTTAAATCATATTACTATAATGTTAATGAAAAATTACAACTTCTCTTAGAAAGAAGACATATCCAATTTTTAGGACTTCAAAATCGATATCAAAAAGTCCAAATTTGTTAAACCCGTGATTGCAAACAAAAAGCTTACATATTCACAATAAATCACACTTAAATCATATTACTATAATGTTAATGAAAAATTACAACTTCTTAAAAAAAAGATATCCAATTTTTAAGACTTCAAAATCGATATCAAAGAGTCCAAATTTGTTAAACCCATGAAATTGCAAGCTAGAAGCTTACATATTCACAATAAATCACACCTAGTTAGAATTCCAGCTTTCTTAATTAAAATTCTTTATATAATTTTAAAGCACTTCATAGTATACTTATGCTTATAATAATTTATATACCAGTCAAATGATATTTCCATAATAATAGGGAATCCCAATTTTGTTAAAAATGAGGACCATATTCCAATTTTTATAGAACTTCAGTATGTGATTGGCTGTGAGTCCTTCCCAGTGTGACAATCTGGCATTTTGTGGCCTTCGCTACACTCAGCAAAGGACCTCGATACAGAATGTATCCATACGTTCGCTCCTCTTAGGTGGAAAATGGGTAATGGGGAGGCCCACATCGGAAACCTTCAACGGATTGTCACTTTTGATCTCACTCCACTCTCCCCCGCTTTGTGAATAAAGAAGACACTCGCCATCTTGTTCGGAGAGGGGGCACTAGCTCCGAACAGTGCAAGGATGTTGAATTTGGTGGGTGTGGGGTGCGCCTACCAGCTTCGGAGAAAATAAATAATCAACGTGAATTAGCTGCTACCCATCCTTATCTGTCATATTACAATATAATAAACTGATCTGATGGAGGAGGGAGAAGTGTGTGATCTGATGGAGGAGGGAGAAGTGGGTGGAGTGGCTTGTAAAAGGCCACCAAAGTAATTAACTAAAACACCCCATCCTTATCTGTCATATTACAATATAATAAACTGATCTGATCGAAGAGGGAGAAGTGGGTGGAGTGGCTTGTAAAAGGCCACCAAAGTAATTAACTAAAACACCCGAGCCCTCAATAATTATTAGGGTTATGCCAAAACCTTTTGGGGCCCACCTTTCATAAATTAGTAAGAATTTTCAGGTTTTCTCAAAACTTCCATTGATGTAAGGGGTGTGAAGAGGATTCATGGTTTAGGGTGTGAAAAGGAGTAAATCATGAAGGTTCTAATATTTATTTATTTTTATTTTATTTTTTTATTATAGTGAATTAGTAATTTGGTGGGGAGTAGTTTGGACCAGGCTTAAAGATCAAATCTAGTAGTCCACTATAACACCAAGAATTCTAACAGCCCGTAAACCAGATATACTAAGAATTTATGACTTAGCAACGATGAGAGAGGCTCAACAAAGATGGAAGAGCCTACTCCTTGGGCCTTATTAAAACAGGTCAAAAATAAGCCCATTAGATTATAACACCAAGAATTCTAACAGCCCGTAAACCAGATATACTAAGAATTTATGACTTAGCAACGATGAGAGAGGCTCAACAAAGATGGAAGAGCCTACTCCTTGGGCCTTATTAAAACAGGTCAAAAATAA
>APFE030167922.1:0-52739 GCA_000404065.3 Pinus taeda
CGTGTCCTTCCGCGCTGGCAGCACAACAACAACATTGGCCTCCGCCTGTCAGCGCGGTTATTTGACAAACAGACGCGATGACTCATTTAACTTAGGGAAAGAGGGTTTTTAGCCATTTTTGAGGAGCATGAGTATGGGTGAATGTGGTTTGTAGCACAGTAGGGAGACTGACATGACGGCAGTGATATTTTACTGTGTAACACATTGCATTATCAATATTATATAACTAACATACAACAAACAAATAACATCAATTTCAACAATAATCAATGTTCATATATGTATATGTATAATTTATAATGTATATGTATATGTATATGTATATGTGTGTGTGTGTGTGTGTGTGTGTGTGTCTATATTATATTATAGTATATATATATATATATATATATATATATTATATATATAGAATGATTTTCATTTTTTAGCAATGGAAACCAACAATCAAGTGTCATATACAATCATCATAAACAAAAAATTATGAAAAATGATATTTCATATAATATAAAGAGCCAAAGTCAAGTTGGCATTTAGTTACTTAAATCGGAAGCATTCGCGCTACATATAATTTTTCTACAAACAAATATGTTTTCTTAGTTACTATCCTTGCATATTTGATTTCCTTTTGTCTTACTGGTTTTTGTCCTATATACTTTCCATTTCACCATTATTTTCCCGTAACACACTTTAGAAAACATATGTCCTCTTAATTTTTTTCTGAATTGTTACCATCTCACATATCTAAATGTCACAATATATGCTTTAAGACATTCTATATCCAATTTGGTTTTTAGTTTATGTGAGAATATATTCCTTGGTTTGTATACTTGAATAAACAAGTCCCTATTTTGGTTCTCATGTAATTCAATTAGTTTCAATCATTACCATTCATATTGCTATTCTATTTCACTAGCTCTCTGTAAGCCTCATTTCTTGTGATAGAGTTTGGTTTTCAAAGTCCTTTTATGCAATCTCAGGGTTGAAACTTTGATGTTTACTTAGTCCAATAAAGGCTTGGTAGCCCATCCAATTACCATATACTCAAAATACTAACATAACACTCATAATTTTTTTTTTGAAATATTATAATATTTTTACATATCTAATATTATCTTACTCTCTATGATAAAACTCGTATAGAACCTACATAAGGTCCCACTATGCAATCCACCATAACTCTTCTAGAAGCTTTTCCCATGGACAATAGTTATTACAATTCTATGATATATTTATCTTAATCTTGTACATGAGCCTATTTTGCAGCCAATCGTGCTAACAAATGATTACAAGCTAAGCATGCCCATAAACTAAATATTATATCCACAGGTATGTTATTCCTATGACTTAATATTCATAAAACATAAAATATTAGGATTTTCAAACTGTAGAAGACCAGATACATAATTGTGTTCCTGAATAGATTCATCACAATAACTATAGAAAATTGTCGTCAATCATCATGATATCATTAAGCATGCATACATACATTACATTCATACATACATAGACATCACACACATGTGTATATATAACACAGAAAATCATGCATCATGTTTAATATTTCATGGGAAATTAATAAAGGGAAGGTTAAAGAGATTCTCTCCCTCAGTTTATTTCATATGGGAAAATCCATAACATGGTTGTCTCATTCTATGGTTTTTCCCCATTATTATATTCTTTCAGCGTCCATGTGTATCTTGTTTTACTATTTTCATCATAGTTGTATCCACATTTTTTAGTCACATTCAATATCATCATCCTAAAATAGTGCCTCCTTTGAGGTACTTTATATCAGTGACTATCAATTTTTCATTATCCATAGTACTCAACCCAACCCATTCTTCAATGATTCTAGTCATGTTACAATTCTTCATTATCCTGTTATACTCTTGTAGCTAGAAGGGGAAAATTATTTTACAAATCACTGCCCATATCCAAATTTTGAGTCCACTAGAATAACCTTCTCATCAATACCTTTCCATTGGTTTTTCATTTTCTCAATTCCAATACTTGGCTTATGAGTTATGCCCTCCAAAAGTGCAACTTGTTACCCATGATTTTCATCTCATATTTTCCCTATATTTTTCTTTGTAATTTTTGTTGGATTTGGGACTTTGGCCCAAAATCATGGGTTCATCGTCTTAATGTCTTCATTAATAGTTTCCTACTTTCTTTATGGTTTCCCCACTATGTTATAGAAGTTAAATTTTATGCCTTCTACAATTTCAACTCGTGAAACCTGTATAGTACCTCTTTCTAAAATCCTGAGACATTTCTTGGGAATCTTCACAAAAATTTTCCCTCATATCAAAATTTTGGGTCAAGAGTTTTGTTTTCCTTAAAATTATCTTTCATTTTTATCATTATATAAGGGACCAAGATTCACACCTTGATTACATAGACGAACACCTCGGTATCCCTCTCTTAGTAGGTAGCACCCCTAATGACAATGAGGACCCCATTTAAGTTGTAACTATGTACTTTGATGACTTTGTGTGACTTTATGCTATGCTCATGATTATTTTATTTCCTAGTGTCGCACTCTTTCCTCATGGCTAATCTAACCTATTTTTCAATATATGTATAATGTTTTTTATTTTTTTGAACATTATGCTATCTTATGCCTATGTAAGGAGATTGAAAGTTTGGTTATGGTTAAATCTCCATAGTGGAAGACTTACTTGAAATATTTAACAGATACATGTACACTCCTTTGAGGAAGGAATTAAAATATTTACCATATTTAAAAAAAAAATCATATATAACCGCTCCTATATGTTGCCTGTAACTGCTCCTATATGTTGCCGATACCTGCTCCTATACGTTGCCCTAATCTATACGCAACAAGGAAGCCCTAACCATACCAAGAGAAGAGCCCTAGTGACAACATGAAGAATGAATGTGTTTGGGTCCTTGCAAGTGCTCTTATTTATGCATTTGGATGCCATAACTGTGTAAAAAATATAGGTAAAAGTGTTGGGCCTGAAACTACCTCAAAGGGGTAGCATGGAGGGTAGCATCTTAATCGAAGAGAACATTAGTGATTAAGTGCAATTATGGGTTAGTTTTGATGGGTTGTTAGGGAATGTGGTTAGTACCCTAACGAGTCCAAGAATTGCAATACTGCATTTTAAGTACAACGGAATAATGATGTGATCGATGGCAACATGATGAAGGAAACATGAAGATGTATGGAGCAGTAAAGCGACAATATGGTAATGATGGACATGGAGGAGTATAGATAGCTAGAAGTATGGTGCAACCGTGGGACAACAATGCTACATGGTGTTGTAATGATAAGAAATGGGGCAGCAAAGGCAACTTGGTGAGGTATGGTGCACGAGTGGGACAATAATGCTACATGGTGCTATAATGATAAGCAATGGGACATCAAAGGAAACTTGGTGAAGTATGATACATCAATAGGATAGGAATGGTCAATGACATATAGTGCACAACAGGACAACAATGGTACAATAGTACAACATGGGACAACTAATACTTAGTGCTACAATGTTTCATGGTGGATACAAGGGACATCAAGTACATAGTGTGGTAATGGTTCATGGTGGACACATAGTACATCCATGACATTGTGTAGTAGTGGCACAATGGGATAGCCATGACATAGTGCAACAGTGGCACAGCACGACAACCATGACATTGTGCAGCAGTCGCACAATGGGACAACAAGCATGTGCAGTATGGTGTTGCATGATAAGGTGCAACATGATGACGAGATGCAACACAATGATAGGTGCAGGAGTCACCTTGGAGAATTAGTTGAAGCAGCATGTCTTCAACTGATCTCATGTATCGTATCATCTTGTTAGAGATGATCTATTCTCTTATCTAGACAGTCAAAGTGTTGACTTATGTTGTAATTGTACTATCTCTCTCTGTCTCTCTCTGTCTCTCTCTCTCTGTTGAACTATTGAAGAACATATAATAAGAATTGATCAAGGGTTTCCCCACATTAGGGTTTGTCCTTGGCTAGCGCTACATCTTGTGTCCTGTTGTCTTGCCTTGCCTTTTGTGATTTATGTTTATGTTCTATCTGTAGTTTACTCTAATGTTGATGTATGTGAAAATTGAAATAAATTTCTCTAAGAATAGAACATACCTAAATTTAACATGGTATGAGAGGTGAGGTGAAGACAATGCCCAAGCAAGAGAAAAATATCAATCACCAAAGAGAGTTGGGAAAGGACAAAAGGATGAATGGGTTCCTCATCCCTCTTCAAATTCACCGAGGCTGAAATCAAAACAGAGAATATTATCAGAATGGTGCAGCGAAATATGGCCTACCTAAAGATCACTTCATTTGGAATACTGGATCTCAGGGTGGGAGGAAAGGCATATAACTAGTTCAACCATTATTTGAAGGAGTGTCTAAATGGCAGGGACCCATCACTTGAAGATGATAACATGAATTCCACAAACATCTTCAATGGTCAGAGGAATAACCGGTAATGCAGGTCATCATGGATATGGCAGACTCTTCAGAGAAAGCAAGGAACCCCAGGTATGAAGAATCAAATGTTGTTTCTAATAAGATAAAGAAGCGTTATCTTGTATTGGCCTTCTCCTTCAAATTCTTTGGGAATCTCGCTTATTGATTATAGTGCTTCAAGGCACTTCATTGGATAGAAGGTTGCTCTCTCTAATTTGGTAGAGACCAAAAAAATCGAGGGATTATACTTGGATCTGATGCCACCTATCCTTGAAAGGGTGTATGGAATGTTACCCTTAAATTGAATGATGGTAACTTGGTTCATTTACAGAACCTCTTTGACGTACCTGATCACAAGAAGACTAGATTTGGGAAATTCCTTTGAGTTTCATAAACTCATCTACATTGATGTTCTTGGTGAAATTCTGTGAGTATATATGCTTTGCAGTTAGCATAGTAAGCTCATATTTGATTGAGCCTCACTAGATTGGTGCCTACAATCTTCTAAGATATCGTTAGGGCATAACCTCTCATGGATTGAGGTACACTACCAGAATATGAAGCTTCATGATTATTCGAATGCTCACTCAGCACGTAGTGTGGAAGATCACTAGAGCACTTCTCGGTGTTGGTTCTCTTTGGGTTCTGATTCGATATCATGGATGAGTAGGAAGCAGAAGTCGGTTGCTATAAGCACTGCCAAGACCGAATACATAGCTATGAGTATGACCTCTAATGAAGCTGCCTAGTTGTGCAAGCTCTTGAGTGAGTTGTTTGTACACATGATGAATACCACAGTGTGTCTTTGTGACAACAAGGGGGGAATTTGATTATTGAGGAATCCCGTGTTTGATGATTACTCCAATAGATAGACGTCAGATACTACCTTATCTGGGATATGGTAAGTTGATGAACGAGGAGACTCCCTCACATTGAGATTGATGTATAGATCGCAAACACTTTTTCAAAGCCCTAGGGAAAAGGTCAAATCCGTGATCTTCCCAAACGGCTTGGAGTCGTTGAGGGACCTTCATGTAAGTGCCCTACATGTTGCATACATTGCACTCTAGGAGCTTCGGAGGGCTTAGGGTACTTACTAGAGTAACACACGACCATAGGGTGACTCGCCCTCCCCTAATGGTGCACCATGTACAGCGTGACAAGTTCAACCTTTCCGTGTGATACTTGGTGGCGACTATGGAACAGGATGATTAGTTCTCGTGTGGGCCGGGATGATTAATTTTGCCATGGAAACTATGAAACATGATTATTAGTTCTCGTGTGGGCTGGGATGATTAGTTCTCCCATGGCGATTATGAGCCACGACAATTAGTTCTTGTGTGGGAAAAGATGATTATTTCTCTAGTGGCGAGTGATGGACACGATGATTCATTCTCCTATGGATATGATGATTAGTTCTCATGTCAAGGCATCCTACCCATGTAGTCTCGGACTGATGGGAAGTACCTCTCATCTCATTAATGAACAGGGAAATGGGTTTAGGGACCATAGTAGTACTATCGATGGACACATCGTTGTATCTACCATACTCCCTATGCTATGATGACCTCCATTGATCTAGGATCAGTATAAGTGGTTTGAGACACTCTCTTGTGATATTAATCTCGGATCAATAAAACTCACTTCTAGTGAGTAAGAGTGATATGAAACACTCTCTTTAGATGAAACTCACTTTGGGTCAGTAGAGAATGGTATGAGACATTCTCGATCAATTCTTCTTCTTCATGGTTTAGTAGAGAAGAGGAGAGTAGTGCAAGGCACTCATGGTAGAGATAGTACAATTAAACATATGGATGAGTGAATGGAGTTCTCCCTAGTTGAGAGGGAGTGTTAAAATTGGCAACTAGGGCCAAAATCCATGTGGGTCAACTTATTTATTGCAGCTGATATTTTTCTTAGACCCCTCTCATCCAGAGGTGTAGGATTGATGTAAAGATCATCTAACTCCAATAAGTATTCATGGAGATATGAATTTATTTATGTTATGGGACAAGTGGTCAAGGTTAGCAAGAAACTAAATTTCCCCCACTTGTGCTCCACTTTTTGGCATAAATACAAGTGTCTTGCATGTCATTTGAACACACAACTCTCTTGAGATTTCTTCTTCTTCACTTGTTTTGGGATTTAGTGGAAAGAATAATCTCTGAGGTAAAAACTCACGTCTAGAAGGAGACCTTATTCTGAGCAAAAGAAGGATTCCCTAGCTACAGGTCTTGTGAAGGTTTGGTTGCAATTCAAAGGGAGCTCTGTCGAGTGTTTAACCGAGCTTCAATAGCACTAATCTTGGCCCTAGCCGGAGTCTATTCATAGAATAAGTGGTATCATGCCCTAAACCCAAGTCATATCACGCCCTAGCTAAAGGGAGTCATGCCCTAATCCATACGCAATTTTGGAAGGGTTTGAGACAACCCTTAGATGTAGCAAAAAGGGAAGCCCTTGCCGCAGTAAAAAGACTCCTATAGGCTACCCATAACCACTCCTATACGTTGCCCATACCTGCTCCTATAACGCAGCAAGGCAACCCTAACCACAGGAAGAGAAGAGCCCTATAGAAAGCATGAAGAATGAAAGTGTTTGGGTGCTGGCAAGTGCTATTAGTTAGGCATTTGGATGCCACAACTATGCAAGAAATATAGGTCAACGTGTTGTGCCTGAAACCTACCTCAAATTGTGAACATGGAGGGCAGCATCTCTATGGAAGACAATTGTGATTTGTGACAGCATGACGAAGGCAACATGGAGAAGTATGGTGCAACAATGGGACATCATGGTAATGATGGACATGCAACAATATGGACAGCTAGAAGTATGGTGCAGTGGGACATCAATGCTACATGGTACTGCAATGATAAGAAATGGGACAACAAAGGCAACTTAGTGAAGTATGGTATAGCATGGGACAACAACGCTAAATGGTGTTGCAATGATAAGCAATGGGACAACAAAGGCAACTTGGTGAAATATGGTATAGCATTGCGGAAACAATGGTCAATGGCATATAGTGAACAACTAGATATCAATGGTACAATGGTATAACATGGGACAACCAGTACTTATGGTGTAATATTTCATGACAGACATATAGGACAACAAGTACATAGTGCTGCAATGGTTGGGATAAAGACAACAACCACGACATTGTGCAACAATGTCATAATGGGACAGCCATGACATAGTGCAAGAGTGGCAGAATGGGATAGCCATGACATTATGCAGCAGTGGCAGCATGGTGCTACAAGATGAGGTGCAACATGATGACTAGATGCAACACAATGACAGGTGAAGGAGTCACCTTGGAGAATGAGTTGAATATATCATGTATCATCTTGTTAGAGATGATCTATTCTCTTATCTAGAAAGTCAAAGTGTTGACTTATGTTGTAAATGTACTATCTCTCTTGTTGAACTATTGAAGAACATATAAGAAGAATTGATCAAGGCTTCCCATATTGGGTTTTATCCCTAGCTAGCACCACATCTTGTGTCCTGTTGTACTTATGTTTATGTTCTTAGGTTCTATCTTTAGTTTACTCTAATGTTGATGTATGTTAAAATTGAAATAAATTGCTCTAACCATAGAACATACCAAAATTTAACAACTTCCTAGTTAGTTACATTAAGTAGTTACTTGTAGTAGGGAAACTGAGTTCTTGTAATTTGAACCTATGTTAGGGATCTATGTATATGTGGATTTGGAATAGCCATTTTGTGAATTGAAAGGGCAATTGACTTGAAAGCTGATTTTCTTGTTTATCTTTATTATCCTATAAGAAAAGAAGGTTGTCTCGTGACTAGTAATGGATTAAGATTACTTTAAATGGAGTATCCATTCATTTCTAATGCATTGGTAGTGTTGCAAAATGTGATATCAGACCTAGAATTAATCACATGATAGGGCACTATGATAAATTTTTTGTTGATGTAGTTATAAATAAATTTAAAGTGTGCACCCAGATGCTCTACATGTCCTTAGGTAGTAAGCAATCATTTGAATAGGATAGTTTTGTCAATGAGCTAGTATTGAGTCTGAATAAGATAGTTTTGTCAATGATCTAGTATTGAGTCTAGATGCAATAAGGAATATTTAGATGCCAAGTTTATAAAATAGACCCACTTGCAATATTGGTAGCTTGGGGGTAATTTGAAAGTCTAGTTCATTAGGGCAGATAGTGGGCATAGATCTTATGTTTGAGGAGGGGCCAACATCTCCACCTCAAGATATTAGGATAATCATTGCAAATAAAGTAAGTGTTTTTATCTACAACTTGTTGTTTTTTGGAAAGTTCAATATTGAATTTAGAAGGTGGAAAGATTTCTTTAGGTGTATTAAGATCTTGAAACAACATCATGGGTAGACTTGTAGAATTGGAATGAGGTAGCCCTAGATATCCATAGTTTTAAATCAGTAACTAGGTGGTAGTATGAGGAAATGAAAATTGGGTTTAGTCTTAGAATGGAGCTCATTCACCCAGGGAATTAAATCACTTAATCCATGGTTGGACTATGAATACATAGAGATTCTATCATACCATATTTAGTAAAGAATAAATAAACAGAGCTAGGTTCTCAACAACTATAGCAAAAATATGAGAATATAATTCCTACCTTCAAACTATTGTGCAATTAAACCTTAGTAGGAATGATAAGCTCAAAATTGGTTGATAGTGAAAGTAGTAAACCAAACTCTGTAACAAAAAAAGATACAATGAAATTTAAGGGAGATAGCTACATATTAAAACAAAAAAATGTCAAACGTTAACAAGTTGACTACCCCTTATAGGGTCCATGTTGGATTAACCTCCAGATACAATGGCTAGAACAACCAGTATTCTAGCAGTACCACATAACATGAAATTAAGAAGCAACTTATGTCAAGCCTAAATACTTTTTTCAGATATTGTAAAAAAAATAGCACAAACTTATCCCTTCTCGGAATAGCTAAAACAATTCCCTCTAGAAGATACTCTCTCAGAGAGTAATTGTTATTCACTCTAAGCGTTCCATAATGAATCTCAAGTCATACCTAAAGTGGCAACAAGAGAAAACCCTTTCTAGGAAAAGTTTTATAAGAACCCATCCCTAGAATAGATATACTAAACCAACTTGTAGTAGTATCACTGCTATTAGGCTAAAAATTTGTCAAAGAATCCTAGTACAAAGCTAAAGAGAGACAAGTAATTCTTGTCTGAAAACGATCTCCATACCTGTTACAAGTCCATAGTAAGGAATTAATTCTCTTACACATACTGAGTAATTTTGCTTAAAATGTAAGAAGGTTTCAAATAACAAGAACAAATTATGATTTAGTGAGTCTAATGACAAAGGTATCATAGGAGTTGTAGTATGATACTTTCCTCTTCCATGTGGAATGGGGGGTCTACATGAGGAACCAGTTAATAGTAATTCCCCTGATAACAAAAAAAAAAACTTGTGTTCCCTTAGTGGAATAGGAATGAAAAGAAAAAAAACTCCAAATGGGTAGCATCTAACATTACCTAGTAGAGGAGTTCAATAGTGGGTGCTGGAAGAACCTCTGCACTCTGTGGAAACTATTGGAAGATGAAAACCCAGATTCGAAAACAACACCAAATTTCGGAGGATTGTCTTCTCTACCAAATAGAAAAGATGAAAAAAGAATCCTAGTTGTGAAAGGATGAAGATTTTAAGAGTTTCCACCTTATGACACAGTTACCAGTGACAAATCATAAGAAGGAAAGGAATTTTAATTTACATCACCCAAACCTGCAAGTCCTTCGCGCATTTGGGGTTATGGTAGTGGAAGGGTTAATGCCCTTATGCTTCCTATAGGAAATCTGGATGAAGAGAATTTCCTATCATAGATATAGAAAACTAAACCCTAAATGATTCCATGGAAGTTCCCTTGAAGCCTAGATGATATAGCATGGACAAGGTGCAATATTTGCACTGTGCATTACCCATTAAAATGGAAAGGAGAATACAATGAGTAACCCTAAAAAATGGTGGAAAATTTTGGGGAAACACTTCACAAAGGAAGAAAGTAAATACAACTATTTAAATGGAAATTGTTATCTATAGGAACTTTCAGTCTAACTAATAGATAAGGGTTGCATAGGTCACTTGTTTGCATAAGCTATATACATCTACAAAAGCCTAGGGATGGAAGAGAGAGGGCAAAGATGTGTCATTGAAAAAAGAGTATAACAATGAAAGGATACAAGGACCAAGTGATTAGGGTTATTTAGTGGTTAGGGTTATGCATCTAACCATGGTGATTCTCAATGCGAAACTTCTCGTTTAGGTAGTCCAAATGCATTCACATGTCCTCCAGGTGATGAAAGAAGATTTGGAAAGCTCTTATTGCGAGGTTAACCTTTCAAGGAGGAAGATATATAGGATGTTGGGACTAGCACAAAGAGTATACTTCTAGCTATAACACTTAGGGATTGTGTTGAAAGTGTTGAAGGGTAAACAATATAATAACACAAACATTGTAATACAACATATCATAGGAAGTAGAACACTATAATACAAGAGACCTCATCACCATTAAATACAAGCCTTGGTATTGGAAGAGAAAAACATAGAGAGAGTGCCCACCACCAAATACCTAGGATTGGTTAAAGTGGTTGGGTTGGTCATACTTTTATAATACATGCTATAGGGTTATGAATAGTAATAGAATGGTAAACAATTAAGTATTAAGCATAGAGTAATGTGCATACCTATTTAAAGAATAAGTTAATGGAAATGTAAATTATCCACTTGCCATGTCTATGTCCACTACCAAGGTAAGATGTAGACTAGGAAGGTAAGAGGAGGAAGGACCTCTAATGGGGAAAAAATGGTCTTTCACCTTCAAAGCAACAAGGCTATGTTTGACGCATTGTAATAGAAATGTAATGTGTTCGACGCATTGTAATAGAAATGAAATGGCATTACATGAAATAAATATTGTGAAACAGGGATAAGCTAAATGAAATTTTTTTCCTTACATTTAACTGTACCATGTACCATTATCAATTCAACTATAGGGCTTCCCCAACAACCCTAAATGTTAAATCTAACAACCCTAAATGTTAAATCAACAACATAATGCCAGTCAAATAAAAATGCAAGTGGAACTCCAACTTTTTATTAAACAAACATATTAGACAGCGGAATACTATTGAGTAATAAACCCTATCCATCATATATTCGTTGTTGTAATATTATGTTAAAACATGAACGAACTATTTATGGAACAAGAAATTTGAAAGAGAATTATTAGAACCTTTCATAGCAACTACTATCTGGTATTGTTCAGAAGCATTTCTCCTGACTCAAGAGTACTCTCTGAACTACACGGGACAGGACCAGAAGATGGAGCATCTCCTTATCCGACAGATTTTCACCCGCTCTTTGTTCTTCCACCTTCTCGTTGCTGTTCATGGCAATGCCTTTACCAACTGCACTTGATGTTGAATGTAATCTTACGTTATTTTTCGAGCGAGGGTTTAGTGTTCTTGCCGATCCGAGACCATTGGACAAAGATAGAAATGAAGGCATAAGATCTAGAACGCTATGTCACATTACTCTTACTGACTCGAAGTCATTTTTATTGATCCCAGACCAATATCAGAAGAGAGTGTCTCAAACCACTCATACTGATCCCAGATCAGTTTCATTGATCCTAGATCAATGTTAGAAGAGAGTGTCTCAAACCACTCATACCGATCCCAGATTAGTTTCATTGATCCCAGATCAATGGAGGTCATCCTAGCATAGGGAGTATGGTATACACAACAATGCATCCATCGATAGTACTAATATGGTCCCTATCCTCATTTCCCTGCTCATTGATCAGATGAGAGACACTTCCCATGAGTCCCAGACTGCATGGGTAAGTTACCTCGACAAGAGGACTAATCATCCTGTCCATAGAAGAACGAATCATCGTGTCAGTGGAGGCCATGGAGAACTAATAATCATGGCCCATAGGAGAACTAATCATCTTGTTACACAGTTTCCATGATGAACAAATCATCCTGGCCCACAAGAGAACTAATTATCCTCTTCCATAGTCGCCATGGAAAACAAATCATCCTAGCCCACACGAGAACTAATCATCATGTTGCACAGTTTCCATGGGAGAACTAATCATCCAAACCCACACGAAAACTAATCATCTTATTCAACAGTTGGCACGAGAGAACTAATCATCATGGCCCACAGAAGAACTAATCATCTTGTTTATATCACACCACCAGTGGAGGGTGAGTCTCCTTGTGGTCGTATGTTGCTCCAGTAAGTACCCCATGGCCCCCAGAGCTCCCAGTGCTCAATGCATGCAACATGCATGATCCTTATAAGAAGTTCTCTCAATGACTGCAAGTTTTTTAGGAAAGTCACAGATTTGACCTTTCCCCGGGGCTTTGACAAAATGTTTACAACCTGTACATCCCCTAAATAATCAAATACAAGATTCCTAAATAATCAAATCCCCCCTCTGGCTATCATAGAGAATCACAGTGGTATTCATAATGTGTACAAATAGATCATTTAGGAGCTTCTGCTACCATGCAGCCTCACACGAGATCATACTCATAGCTATGTATTCAGTCTCGACGGTGCTTATAGCAACCAACTTCTGCTTCCTTCTCATACATGATATCGAAGCATAATCCAAAGAGAGCCAACACTGAGAAGTGTTGTAGTGATCCTCCATACTACTTGTGCAGTCAACATTCTAATAATCATGCAGTTTCATATTTCCATAGTGTATCTCAATCCATGAGAGATTTTTGGCACCAATCCAATGAGGCTCAACCAAATAGGAGCTCACCATGCTAACTGCAAAACATATTTCCAAACAAAAGTTCACCAAGAACATGAACAGAAATGAGTTTATGAAACTCAAAGGCATTTCCCAAATCTGGTTCGACATCACTACCATATAACTTCTAAAAGTTAAGATCCTCAAGGTAGTTACAGGCTTCTAGTTTATCATTCCACATCTGGAATCCAACTCCCTCTTACTTCTACAAATGAGAGGGTCTGCACCTACCAGAAATAGGTTATCCTCATAAGGTGTCGGTATGAGTGGTTTATCATCCACAACCTTCGGGTAATGGTTTGGATCAGTTTCACTCATAGTGAATCTCAGCTTCATCAGACAGCTATCAATCCTCTCATACTATGCCTGGGGTGTTTTGCTTCAAGCCATAGAGGGGTTTGTTCCACCTGTATACATGAGATTCCCGATCATGAATCTCAAACTCCTCAGGTTTTTCGAAACCTGTGCACTTGCTACATGAGGGGAATGGTCCCCTTATAATATTTTCCTTCAATACATCTCAAACATGTACCTTCATGCTCTACTTGAATTCAGGCATCCCTATCACCATTTGACTCACATCAAGTGGGGCCTCATAGGTAGACCTTTGGTGTTATAGAGGTGATATGTCAATTGACATGATCCCCAATGGACCATCCTGCAACTTGATACAAATTGCCAACCATGAACCCATGAGAAGAAGCATCTTTGAAAATTATATTTTTTAACACATACATTTCCATTGATGAATGCCACCTTGAAACCTTTGACTTCCATTTCCAAGATGGACACCAGGCTCTTCTTATGATCAAGTACATAAAATATATTTTGTAAATGAATCGAGTTACCCTCATTCAATTGAGGGGTGACATTCCCTACACCCTTTTGGGGATAGGTGGCATCGACTTCAAGTATAATCCCACAGATGTTTCCATCACTACCAAAATTGAAAGAGCACCCTTCTATCCGACGAGGTGCATTGAAGAACTACAATCAATAAGCTAGATTCCCAAATAATCTAAAGGAGAGGGCCAATACAATATAATGTTTCTTTATCTTATTAGAAACAACATTTGATTCTTCATACGTGGGGTTCCTTGCCTTCTATGAAGAACCAGCCATTTCCCTAATGACCTACATTACCTATCATTCCTCTGATCATTGAAGATTTCCCTAGAATTATTTTTATCATCATCAAGTGATGTGTCCCTACCTCAGACACTCCTTCGCATAATGACTGAAATTATTAAAACCATGGCATCTGCCTTTCCTTTCACCCTTAGATCTGGGCTTCCCACTGAACTGATCTTTAGGTAGGCCATCAGAAACTTCTGCTGCACCATTCTGATAATATTCTCTGCTTCGACTTCACCCTTGGTGAATTTGAAGAGGGATGAGGAATCCATTAATCCTTTTGTCCTTTCCCAACTATCTTTGATGATTGCTCTTTCACTCTTGCTTCTGGCCTTCTACCCTCTAGATGAGGGCAATGTTATTCCTTAGGATCTCTCCTCCAACTAAAACCAAAAGAAAAGTAGAGAGAGGAAGAGATCCAAACTATGTTGAAATGACTTGAAGGGCACCTCTAATTATACTAAAATGCCGAGCACATGTGGGGTTTATTTGGTTGCTGGACGACCTTGATGAATTGTCTTATAATGCAAATAAATTCATAACTCCATGAATACTTATCTAAATTGGATGATATTTAGATCAATCCCACACCTCTCGATGAGAGGGATCCAAGAAAAATATCAGCTTCCATAAATAAGATGACCCTCATGGATTTTGGCCCTAGTTTCCAATTTTAACACTTTTGCTAGAGGAAGTGTCCCTAAGTATCTTAAGAGGGAGACCATAGACCTAGAAAGGGAGGTCTCAACCTAAATAAAAATGAAGAACCTCAACCTCAAAAGGGGAGTCTCCACCTACGATGGTTTAAGGAAGGACAACAATCAAATCCATGTTTAGGGGCTTTTTTGACTGTAGCTAGAACTTTGAATCTACGTATGGCTCACTTTAGCTCTAGGCTCAAACAGCATGTTCAGGTTACGGCTTACACTCACTTGATTTATCTTTCAATCTTATAGATCACCATCAATCACCCCCTGTTTCATATATAAGGTGAGAATTGTAAGACTTCTCAATAAGAATAAATCTTGGTATGAGATAAATATATTCTTGGTTGTTGAAGCCCATTACCAAGAAGAGAGGAAAGAAGAGATCCATCAAAGGTGAATCTTCGTTCTTGTAGGATTATTATTTCTGAAGCATTTGTTTGAATGATAAGTAGTTTTATGATAGTGCTCACATGGATGATTATCAAAATAATGAACTTTTACATGGACAACTCTATCAGAATGTTTGCATCTAAAAATCTATAATAGAGGAGGAAGAGGAGCACGTGAGGATAACTTGTCTTGAAGAAATATAGCACTCTAAAATTTGATTGGTTTTGAATAATCTAAATTATTAGAAAACACCTCCTTGTCATATCCAAGACATGTTATTTTTTTGTTTCTCACAAAATCTTCCAGGTGTCTCCTGATGTGTTTGGAAAGTGGTGGATGAATTTCTACATATGTATTCAAATCTTCTCTTGCACTCAGAATTGAATGATCAATTTACTAATTTGATTTGTTTTTGGTTGTTTATGGGATTTTGTGTTTTTTTTAGGATTTTGTGTTTGTTCTAAACAAAAATAAGTTCAAACATATGCTCCCATTGTTGTAACTCATCTTCTTGGAATTATGACTCAAGATGCAAAAAATCTATCTTCTCTTATGCATTTAGTATCCATGTTTGAATGTGAGTGAGAGTGGATTTGTTCATTTTGGTTATGTTATGAACAATAGAGACCATTAGAGTGCTTAATAACTCTAACAAATAATTGATTCTAGCCATTATCTAAAAAATAAAAATAAAAACCATAAAAGGGTTTTCACTAAAAGTGCGCCTCAATCAGTTCTAGAAGGTTCTTTTAGTATGGCTTCAACTTATGAAAGGAATACCATGCTACACCAAAGTCTTCAATAAAATACCATTTTCAAATCCAAATGGAAATATCTATCACTTAGCTTATTGAATGTGAAAAATCAAAAATTTCCTAGAACAAGGAATGGTCGTCCATCAAAAAGCTAAACAATCCCAACCTATTTCAGGCCAAAATATAGTTGTCTTTCGTAAGCCTCAGGAAGGGTTTATTAAACTCAACTTTGACGGTGCGGCAAAGGGGAATCCAGGTCCAGCTAGATTTGGAGGAATCTTTAGAAACAGTCAAGGAGGGGTGGAATGGATCTATGCTAATCATGGAGGAACAATGAGCAATAACGAGGCGGAATTCATGACAGCTTATCAGGGCCTCAAAATTGCGACAAGAAATGGTTACATAAAGTTAGAGATAGAAGGAGATTCAGCCCTGGTCATAAACACCATTAGAAAATTAATACAAGGGAAACAATGGGAGCGGGTTGTCAAAAGCTGGAGAACAACGAGCATAGTCCAAGAAATCGAAGAAGCTTTGAAAGGCATCGAATTCAAAATCACAACCCACATAAGGAGAGAAGGAAATAAGCCTGCGGATTGTTTGGCCGATTGGGGAAGTAAGGAAGTACTGGGGAAAGTGGATGACAACTGGACAAATCAAGCAACAATGACAAAATGGGAATGTTTAAAACAACTCATAGATAATGACAACCATGAATCATCATAATGGTAATCAAAAAACCATGAAGATCTGGAGCAGGAAGATAAGGCAGGGTAATTTGACACAAAAGACAGGACAAAAGGACGGCGGCCTCCCTGCCCTGGCATTAACATTTAATTATAATTCTAAGCAGCAGGTACGCAGTTCAATACAAATTGCGGAAACCACTGAAGAGGGCATCATTCAAACTGCAAGGGAGAAAGGAAGTGGAGGGCTAACCCATCATCATGGATTGAGATACACTGTCGGAATATGAAGCTGCATGATTATTCAAATGTTGACTCAGCAGGCAATGTGGAGGATCACTAGAGCACTTCTCGTTGTTTGTTCTCTTTGGGTTCTGATTCGATATCATGGATGAGCAGGAAGTAGAAGTCGGTTGCTATAAGCACCACCAAGACCAAATACATAGCTACGAGTATGATATCTAATGAATTTTCCTAGTTGTGGAAGCTCTTCAGTGAGTTGTTTGTACACATGATGAATACCACTGTGAGGATTTATGAAAACGAGGGGGGAATTCGACTATTGAGGAATCTCGTGTTTGATGATTGCTCCAATAGACAGACATAAAATACTACCTTATATGAGATATGGTAAGTCGATGAACGACGAGGCTCCATCAAATTGAGACTGATGTACACATCGCAGAAACTTTGTTAAAGCCCTAGGGAAAAGGTCAAATCCGTGATCTTCCCAAACAACTTGGAGTCATTGAAAGACCTTTGTATAAGGGTCCAACATGTTGCATACATTGAGCTCTAGGAGCTCCGGGGGGCTTGGGGTACCTATTGGAGAAACACATGACCATAGGGTGACTCACCCTCCCCTAATGGTGTGCTATGTATAGGGTGACAGGTTCAACCTTTCCGTATGATACCTCCTGGCGACTATGGAATAGGATGATTAGTTCTCATGTGGGCCGGGATGATTAGTTCTCCCATGGAAACTATGAAACATGATTATTAGTTCTTGTGTGGGCCGAGATGATTAGTTCTCCCATGGAAATTGTGAGCCAGGACGATTAGTTCTCCTGTGGGCCAGGATGATTAGTTCTCCTGTGGCGAGTGATGGATAGGATGATTCATTCTCCTATGGACACGATGATTAGTTCTCGTGTCAAGGCATCCTAGCCATGTAGTCTCGGACTCATGGGAAGTACGGTTTCAAGTGCCTGTGTATTTTGCAATATTATCAATCCATTGGTTAAAATGACATAGGCACAACCCAGCACATGGGTGTGTAATACCTTCATTAATTAACTAAGATCATTCACGAGTGATTTCAGATCAAGTGGTATCAGAGCTCTAGGTTTTTTAAGGTTAGACAAGCTTGTGCTAGATTTTGTTGTTGAATGCTAACTAGATAAAAGATTAAATTAGTTGAAGGAGATTTGGTTGAGACTAACCCGGAAATTGGAAGAGTCTATCCTTAGAAGAAAATGTTAGAGGAAAGTACCTTGGGGCCAGACCCTCAATTCATAGATAGTTTACTGGCCATGAGGTCTGTGGTAGAGGAAATGTATAGGGACTTTAGGGAACATAAACATGAGGACTGATTAGGCTCAAAGCAAGATAAAGGTGAAGAAGAATCTCTCCTCCATGACCACTCAAAAGGCAAAGTGAAAGAAGAAAGCTTTCTCACACCTCTTAATGGCCCTAAACATAAAAGGAAGACAACTTTGATCAAATTCGATTTTAAATTTGATTTACCCATATATGATGGAGAGTTGAATGAAGAGAAGCTAGATAATTGGATCAGAAAAATATATGTTATTGTAGAGTGTAGAGTATCGACTCAGACAAGAGTAAGATTCAGCTGGCCAGCCTATGCCTCAGAGGCACTACCTTGGTATGGTGGGAAGGCAGGACACAATTTGACATGAAGTTACATGGTAAGATTCTTTATGTCTGGAGTGAATTTGTTTCTACAATCAAAAAGTAGTTCTATCCACTAGCTTACATGCAACAAGCCATGATGAGCTAGCAAACTCTTCGCCAATTGAAAGGGAAAAGTGCACAAGGTTACACTCAAGAGTTTGGGAAAAGAGCTTTCATTCTAGGAATTTCATTAGACTCACCTGAGACTCTGTTGAAGTACATAGGTCGTCTACACAGTTACATGAGGCACAATATCCTCATGTTTAATCCCACTAGTATAGATGAGGTATTTGTTCAAGCTACACATCTAGAAGCGAGAGGAAAGAATGGGAACCTAGAAGTTGGAGGATCATCCAAGCCTATTGCAAGCAAGAATAAGGAGAAAAGAAAACAAAAATGGAAAGAGGGGAAGGCCAACACTGCACAGAAAAGCAAGTCTTCATGCACACACTGTAGGAAGGATGGGCATGATGATGAGCATTGCTGGATTCTGCATCTAGAGATGAGACCTAAGAAGTTCGAGGGCAAGAAGAAGAAGACTACTGCAGCTATTCAGAATGATTTGGGGTTGGACTCAGGAGATGAAGCAACCATTGCAACCACAGGATAAGAGGTAAATATTCTAAAGCATCTACTAGTAATTGTGCACAACCTATTAATGATGAACAAAATGAGAGAAAAAGACATGAGCTTTTCCATATTTGAGCTATTTCCAAGCATCAAAAGAATGATACTATTTTTGATAGTGGCTCACAAGTAAATTTAATTTCTGAAGCAATTGTAAGGAAGTTGGGATTACTGACTACACCTCATAAGAGACCATTCCCATTAGGTTGGTTAAGTGATAAAGCACAACTACAACTGACTAGACAATGTAAACTTAAGTTTTCTTTTGGGTCAGCATTTGTAGATGAGGTTGAGTTAGATATAGTTCCTCTGGATATATGTGTAATTGTTTTAGGAAGTCCTTGTATGATAGAAAAGCTACTTCCTATAGAGCTGAGAACAAGTATCTACTCGTTAAAGATGGAATCAAATACTTTGTAAGAGCTCATAAGCTCAAGAATACTTATAATCTCATAAATTCAGGGCAGATGAAATGAATTGTAAATTCATGCAAACAATTTTTACTGATGGTTGTAAAGGAAAATAAACCTGATAAAACCAATGTATTTGAGGGTTGTGATGCTAAAGAACAAGCTGATTTAGAAAAATTTGTTTCATAATATGATATCTTGTCTCAAGAACCTAAAGGTCTGCCACCCAAAAAGGAAATAGTGCATGAAATTAATTTGCAGCAAGATGCTCCATTGCCTAACATCGGAATGTATAGGTTGTTCGCTTTAGAGAATGTAGAAACCAAGAAACAGGTGCAGGAGTTGCTCGAGAAGGGGTTAATCAGACCTAGCACATCACCATGTGGGTCTCCAATCATTTTGGCAAGAAAGAAATATGGCTCGTGGAGAATGTGCATTGATTATGGGTCACCGAATAAGATAACGATAAAAAATCATTATCTCCTTCCTCACATAGATGATCTATTAGACCAGTTAAAGGAAGCTGTTTATTTTTCCAAGTTAGAATTGCATAGTGGATATCATCAGGTCATAGTTGCAGAACAAGATGGATGGAAGACTACTTTCAAAACAAAGTAGGGATTGTATGAGCAGCTGGTTATGCCTTTTGGCTTAACTAATGCTCCTGCTACTTTCATGAGAATATTGAATGATGTACTCTAACCTTTTCTTGATTATTTTGTAACTGTATATCTGGATGACATTCTTATATTTAGCAAAACGTGGGAAGAACATTTAAAGCATGTTAAGCAGACACTAGATGTTTTGAAAAGAGAAAAACTTTATGTTAAACTCTAAAAATGTGAATTTGGCAAAACATCTTTGAATTATTTGGGTCATATAGTAGGGGGTGGTGAATTGAAGATAGATCCCTCTAAGGTGGAAGTCATTGTAAACTGGCCTAAACCCAAATCTGCTACAGAAGTCAGAAGCTTCTTAGGAGCAGCACAATATTGGACAAAGTTCATTTCTAATTTTTCCTTAATTGCAGCTCCCTTACATGCTTTAACGGGATTGAACAAGGTGTTTCAGTAGGGCGGAAAACAGCAGAAAGCCTTCGAACCTTGAAAGAAAAGATTAGTACAGCACCAATACTAGCACTCCTTGATCTTCAAAGACCATTTGAGATCCAAACGAATGCTAGTGACAATGGCATGGGAGCAGTGTTGATACAGCGCGGTAAACCCATTTGTTATCATTCTGAGACATTTAATTCTATACAGTTAACTATCCCACATATGATAAGGAAATGTATGCATTAGTACAGAGTGTGTAAATGTGGAAACATTACTTAATGGGAAAAGAGATAGTTATACATACTAATCATCAACCACTTCAATATCTACACTCCCAAACTAAGTCGCAACAATCAAAACACTATAGACGGATGGGTTTTCTACAACAGTTTCATTTAGTCGTCAGATATAAAAAGGGCATACACAATAGAGTTGCAGATATGTTATCTAGACCTAATATAAATGCATACATTATACTTAAGTATAATTCAGTACCACACGAGAGCTACATTGAACAATATGCTCAAGATATAGATTTTAAAGATGTATATGCAACTTTAAGTCAAGGAAAATGAGTAGAAGAATTGGATTATCACATTAAGGACCAACTCTTGTATCATTGTGGGAAGCTATGCATTATGAAAACTGAAAGAGTAAAGATAATTCGGGAAGCACAAACTTCTCTAATATCAGGTCACTTTGGTGTAACTAAAATGGTTGCACAGTTGCAAAGATTTTGTTATTGGCCGAAAATGAATGAGACAGTTTCTAGATATGTAAGAGGGTGTACCATGTGTGCTAAAAGCAAGTCGAGCAATAGAAAACTAGGCTTGTACACTCCACTTCTAGTTCCTTTTCATCCTTGGGAAAGTGTTTCCATGGACTTTGTTGGAGGACTACCTAAATCTAGGAAAGGTCACGACTATTTATATGTTTTTGTGGATAGGTTCAGCAAAATGTGTATTTTGATACCTTGTAATAAAAATATTATAGCTAAACAAATTGTAAAGTTGTTCTTTCAGCATGTATGCGTTCATTTTCGATTACCGACTGCCATTGTATCTGATCGAGACACCTGATTTGTTTTGAAGTTTTGGTCGAGTCTATGGGAACTGATGGACACCAAACTGAAGAAAAGCACAACCCTTCATCCACAGATAGATGCCCAGATAGAAGTGGTCAACAAGACAGTGATCTAGTTGCTCAGAGGCTATTGTGGCAAGCATCCCAAACTTTGGGATGAACATTTGTGTTATGTGCAGCATGCTTACAACCAAGCAAAACGTTCTTCTACACAGAGATCTCCTTTTGAGACCTGTTTCAGTTTGACACCAAGGTCTCCCTTGGATTTTGTCTTTGGTAAAGACATAGAAGTGGATGGACATAGTGATGTGGACAAGGCAACCAAATTCATTGAACAAATCCAGGAGATTCACCAAGCAGTACAGGAACAGCTAGAAAAGAGCCTAGCCAAATACAAGGCAAGGCATGACAAGCATTGGATGGAGCATAGTTTCCAAGTTGGTGATCAAGTCTGGCTATATATCAACAAGGACAGAATGCAAGGTGAAGATAAAAAGCTAAAGCCAATAAGGTATGGACTTTCAAGATACTTGAGAAAATTGGTGAGAATGCTTTTCACCTTTATTTACTAGCTTACATGGACATCTACTTAGTCGTTAATGTAGAGAGATTGATACTATTTGAACCTTCATTAATTGAAGATATCGAAGAGCAGAGCTAATTGCCTTCTATTGATGATTTGTTACCTGAATATCTCAATGAATTGTAGGAAGACACAGTTGTGGACTGGAAGGTGAGGATGACTCACAGGGTGTTGTATACCTCTGTATTGGACTCAAGGGTTCAAAGCCAAGTAGTGCAAAATGGATAGAGATTGGGCAAGTGAGATAGCTATACCCTCACTTAGTCAATGCTTGAAAACCAACTTTTGGTGGTCAAAAAATTTTTCAGTGGGAAGCCCATGATCTGAATTGGATCCTTAAACATCTCCATGACTATTTCAAATTATGTCAGGCTTCAAAATATTATGAATAACAGGCTTATCAGAAATGACCTCTAAACAATGGTAATTTGCGGCCAGCATGGAACAATGACGACCCTTAGTCAAACTGTGCTGACCGTTGGCCCATGGAGACCACACATGGACACAAATTAGCAATCGGAAGCCCAAATCTAGAAACAAAGGAAGTTTCTGGTATGCAGGGCAAAACTCTCAGCAAAGGAAAGCCCTGAGCACTTGGTCACGAGGAAAACAAGAAATCGTGTAGAAACCGTCAAAAGGCAGGTCCCACGCCCAAAACCAGTAGGATATCATGTGCATTTCGAGTGGTAAGCAGGTTTGGCCGAGTTCAGCGTGATTCCACAGACTGGGTGATGCTTTTCCAATGGATGAGAGAGAAAACCACTTACATCGCGTGAGTAACAGTCGAGCAACTTAATCGCATAATATAGACGGAGACTATAGGATCTGGAGGCTATAGATCAATGGTGGAGAATTGACTCGATGGATGACTAGATTCGATGGGGAAATGGACTGCGGCACATAAATATTTGAGGTTAAGCATAACTGATAGGCTGGCAGAAGAATCGATTTCGCGGGAAAATCTTCGAGCAACGGAAATAACGACTGTAAAGAAAACTGACAGTCCATTCGTAAGGAAAGAAGTGGCCACCTCTCTATGCAATGTTCCATAGCAATGATGACGCAGAGCAGGGGAATTCTAGAAGACAGAGGCAGTTTATCTAGGGAGTCGGGAAGAGGGAACAAATAGTGAGAGAGCAGATTGGCTTTAAGCCACGAAAAGACAAAGAGCAAAAAAGGGAACATAGAAGTAAAGAGAAAGAAGTGAATTGTAGAGAACAGAGAAGCCGAGCTGACCTCCATAGCAAAGGTAGCATCGAGCAGACACAACAGAGAGATTTGAGAGTCTGTGAACTCTAGAGAAGGCTTGAGAGGTTCAAGCAACTCCTCTGTGTAGACCTGTCAGGTATTGAGTACCAACTTGGACTCATACCACTGAGACCAGTCGAGGTCGACATTCAGTAAGGGTTGTCTGTGTACTTTAGAGACTTGGGGTATCCAAGTACAATCCTACTGATCATTCTCCACATCACCCCTCATACACTTTTGATCGAGTACTCCACATCCAATGTATGTTATTATTAATAAAAAATTTAGTACATCATAATTACAAATGTGTCTCTCTTAGCCTTACAACCCTTAAATTCATTTATATATCCCAATGCACTCGCCTAAAAATACATAACTTATATACATAGGCATGCAGTTCCATGCTAAAATTCTAGCTCAATAGCCTTATAGTCAAGTTACATGTAATTACAATCTCATGGACGGGTGGGGCTATAATAGCCCGCCCTAGATTTTATGCACTATCCTTAGAGAATCTTATGCTCATAAATTGAATTTTCTTTAGAAAATCCTTGTCTTAAAGTATTGCTTCATCCTATGGCATTCCCTATATTTTTAGTGCCATCTACACATGAATATCATATCATGGTCCTTGCCACAAGCTAATGAGCATGTATTCATTGCGCTATCAATATTATACAACTAACATACAACAAACAAATAAAATTTAAGATACGTAAAAAAATAAAATTAAAGATACTTTTCAATAACAATGTCATAAATAATATATATATAAAGGAGGTGTTATAAATTTGAAAAAAGGTAAAGATTTCTCAAACGTTTTTATTTTATCGCTAGTATATATTAACAACATTATATTTATGACGATTAGAATTAGGAAAATGATTTTTTTTTTTTATCTTGAACTTTATAATGTTCCAAGAGTGATGAAATAACTTGAAGGCCATGATTTCACATGGGAGGTAAATAATGAGGTTTAGAGAGATCAATTGTGCTTAAAGAATGATAATATTATATTATTATGAACCTAGTTTTTTCGGCATTAGTTTATAAAAAAATTATGTTTATCTTAAGATATGAACTTTAGATTAGTTTGTAAATGACACAAAGATATACTTTCCATGAAGATATGGCATATAATATTACCATGCAAATATATTCTATAATTTTAGTGATGTAAATATTTACATTCTTCCTATGGTTTCTTCTTAAATTGGATTTCTCTAATGCATGTTGCAATAGAGTTACGGAAATGATTGTTATGAGCTATTTTTAATTATGGTTATGAAAGAAAATTTCCATCTTTAAGTAAAAATATTATGTTGGAGAATTTCCTTAGTTCCAAATAGTGAGAATTATTGGGTATTTTATGTTGAACACATGAAGGAAGTGAGACACTCAAAAAAATTGTAAAGGAGAGACTTCCATATAAGATAAATCATGAGTTGCATTTAATATTCACAATGATATATATATTTATACAGTGTGTGACCATCAAATTTCATATATTAAGTGGTCTCTTGGACTTCAATGACTCTTCAAATTCCACACCATAACCCTTAGTGGATTAGGTGTTCAACATCCCCCCTTTAATCTAAATGGGTATATACGAGTCCAAGAAGAGAGGTACAAGAAAAAATGTAAAAGTGCATGACAAAAAATGGTTGAATGTGCTCTCTCAAGTGAAGGTATAAAGTGGGAGAACTTGAGGAATCAACTGGTGATTGTTTAAGGATGACCACCAACACGCGAACACTTAGCGTAGTTCCTAGAACTCTTCCAAATCTTGCTAGAAGTTTAAGTATTCTACTATAGGAGGTGCTCCATATTGTTTTTAAAAATGAATTGGTGTCAACCTAGAACCCTTAGTGTAGTTCTGAGAAAAGTTTCAAATATCGAAAGAGGTTGTTAGTATTCTACTAGAGGAAGTGTCCCTAAGGATTTTAAGAGGGAGACTATAAATCTGGAAAAGAGAGATCTCAACCTGCAGAAAAATGAACCCCAACCCCAAAACAAAAGTCTCAACCTATGGTTGTTTAAGGAAGGACCCCAATCAAATGCATGCTTAAGGGATTTTTTGTCTCTAGCTACAACTCTGAATCTAGGTAAGGCTCACTTTACCTCTAACTTCAGGCAGCATGTCCACATTGTAGCTCACACTCGGTCGATTTATCTTTGAAGCTTGTAGGTCACCATCAATTGATTTACTCCAAATCAAAATTCACAAAGCTTATATGAATTTTGAGAGCTCCATTTCGATAAAAGAGTAAAATTTGGAATTTTCATCACCATGTTTGGCCTAAAAGTGTAAACCATCTTCATGCATTCACACATATTTAGGTTTATAGAATAAATGTGAGAAATTTTGTAAACATAAAGCATTCTATACGTGAAAACACTACGAAAATTACACTAATCAACCATTTCAAATATATGGTACCAAATAATATTTAACATAAATATATTTCACAATGTGGTACCAAATAATCATTAGCCTAAACTCCAAATCTAATACTATGGTTTCTAACAAAATTCATTAATTCTCCTGGAATATAAGGTAGATCACTTATTTCCATGAAATTTCAACTAGCTATTGTCTCTCCAAGCTCTACCAAGTGATAGACCTAGTGGTTTGTTAATTTCAACAACGTCGGCCACGAGCCAGGGATATAACTCCACAAAAGTAGTAACTGAAAGGAATTCTACCTCCATAGATAAGATTCCAGCCTAACAATCATGTTGTCCATGGCTCAAGGCACCCTACAATATAATTTTTAAGATTCCAACCAATATCCATGCCACTCTAGGGCTCCAAACACCTGCTAGGCCACATCAACTGCTAATATTCTAACCAAATAGTCATACTTCTCTACAGATACATGCACCATTCAGGATATGTTCAAAGCTACCAGGCCATTACTTTTGTGCTCTAGGCATCCTCGAGGGATAAAAGGAACAACTCTTAGCTGGTATCATAACCCATACTAATGACTCACTAACTAGTCACTAAAGATCAATGTCCAAAATCATTATCCTCCTTAGATCCATGATCGTCAAAATGATAATCAATAATTACAATGATCCAGTGGTGAGTACACACACACACACATATATAGCTAGTCACTAAAGATAATTATTCTCCTTAGATCCATGATCATCAAAATGATAATCTATAAAAATAATGATCCAATGGTAGGTACACACACACACACACTTACACGCTACATGGATTTCTTTCCCATGTGGCGCTCCTGAAGCCACGTGGGCCCCAGGAACCCTTTCTCCCTCACAACTATCTCTAACACTTTTTCCCCTACCGTGTGGATTCACATCACCCCTCATACACTTTTGATCAAGTACTCCACATCCAATGTATGTTATTATTAATAAAAAATTTAGTACATCATAATTACAAATGTGTCTCTCTTAGCCTTACAACCCTTAAATGCATTTATATATCCCAATGCACTCGCCTGAAAATACATATATACATAGGCATGTAGTTCCATGCTAAAATTCTAGCTCAACAACCTTATAGTCAAGTTACATGCAATTACAATCTCATGGATGGGTGGGGCTATAATAGCACACCCTAGATTTTATGCACTATCCTTAGAGAATCTTATGTTTGTAAACTGAATTTTCTTTAGAAAATCCTTGTCTTAAAGTATTGCTTCATCCTATGGCATTCCCTATATTTTTAGTGCCATCTACACATGAATATCATCTCACGGTCCTTGCCACAAGTTAATGAGCATGTATTCATTGCGTTATCAATATTATACAACTAACATACAACAAACAAATAACATCAATTTCAACAATAATCAATGTTCATATATGTATATGTAATAATGTGTGTGTGTGTGTGTGTGTCTATATATATATATATATATATATATATATATATATATATATAATATATATATATATATATATATATAAGATATGTAGTAGATATATAATATGTATATATATATAGTAGATAATATAGTGTAATATATATTATATATTATAACATATATATCATATATACAATCATAAATATAATAATATATATATATAATATATACATATACATATACATATAATATATAATATATAATAAGAATAATATATATATATATATATAACATATATATAATATATATATATAAAAGAAGAAGAGAGAGAGAGAGAGAGAGAATGATTTTCATTTTTTAGCAATGGAAACCAACAATCAAGTGTCATATACAATCATCATAAACAAAAAATTATGAAAAATGATATTTCATATAATATAAAGAGCCAAAGTCAAGTTGGCATTTAGTTACTTAAATCAGAAGCATTCGCACTACATATAATTTTTCTACAAACAAATATATTTTCCTAGTTACTATCCTTGCATCTTTGATTTCCTTTTGTCTTACTAGTTTGTGTCCTATATACTTTCCATTTCACCATTATTTTCCCATAACACACTTTAGAAAACATATGTCCTCTTAATTTTTTCTGAATTGTTGCCATCTCACATATCTAAATGTCATAGTATATGCTTTAAGACACTGTATATCCAATTTTCTTTTTAGTTTATGTGAGAATATCTTCCTTGGTTGGTATACTTGAATAAAGAAGTCCCTATTTTGGTTCTCATGTAATTCAATTAGTTTCAATCATTACCATTCATATTTCTATTCTATTTCACTAGCTCTCAGTAAGCCTCCTTTCTTATGAGAGTTTGGTTTTCAAAGTCATTTAGAGCTTTGCTTCGCTCTAACCAATTACATTTCAAATTTCCCTCAACTTTGTTTCCTTATTAAATTTATTTAATTGTTGACCTTGGCCATACTATATCCAATCTATTTAAAACTACTACCACATTTAATAACAACTGTTATGGCCATATATAAATAATCATAGATAGTAATCTCATATTCATGTCAACAGTATGACCATAACACCTAGTATGGCCATGTGACGATGGTATTGTATACGCGTCAAGGGTTATAAAAAAAATTGTTATAGCTTGTATATAAAACAAATCAAAAAGCTTGTTCAATTTTTTCATAATCTTATCCTATCTCATCATAAATGTGCTACAACTTATCATCATCCTGTCATAATACAAAGGAAAAATCTTTTATAACATGTTAAAAATGTGTTATGACATGTTATGGCCTTGTCATATGCCTAAGGGAAGCTTGTGATAAAGTTGTAAGGATGCTTGCAATGCATCAATATAGCGATAACGCTCTGTTAAAATACATGATGTACATGTCACCTACCTGCATCAAGTTGTTATATACCTACCACCTACCTGAGAACAATTTTCCTGTAATAACCATGTATATCTATCCTAACCCTTTCTTGCAACAATGTTTCATATAATATACAATACACTTGTTTCTTATTCAATATTAAATATATTAAAACTAACCAATTATTACATATAGTAATTCTCTTATACCGGTGACCAAATCTTGTTATGCTCTATTATATGCCCATTATGTACCTATGGAAAATCATCCTATAGTAATTTGATATACCTCTAAAAACACCTATATATGATCCTGTTGCAATATTGATCCTAACTTACCATTAACCTATTATAAATTGTGGTTATCTTAACATAAATATGATATAACTAGTATCCTATTCTTTTACGTGCTTTTAAATAATCTATTATAATCATTATCACTATCTAGTCACCTTCGGTAACTACTAACTTGTAATTATTCTACCACTAGTAATATCTTCCTCCTCACAGTTCTGCAAACTTGAATATGAAGTCCTTTTATGCAATCTTAGGGTTGAAACTTTGATGTTTCCTTAGTCCAATCAAGGCTAAGTAGCCCATCCAATTACCATATACTCAAAATACTAACATAACACTCATAAAATTTTGTTTGAAATATTATATTATTGTTACATATCTTATATTATCTTACTCTCTATGATAAAAGTCGTATAGAACCTACATAAGGTCCCTCTATGCAATCCACCATAACTCTTCTAGAAGCTTTTCCCATGGACAATAGTTATTACAATTCTATGATATATTTATCTTAATTTGTACATGAGCCTATTTTGCAGCCAATCATGCTAACAAATGATTACAAGCTAAGCATGCCCATAAACTAAATATTATATCCATAGGTATGTTATTCCTATGACTTAATATTCATAAAACATAAAATATTAGGATTTTCAAACTGTAGAAGACCGGATACATAATTGTGTTCCTGAATAGATGCATCACAATAACTATAGAAAATTGTCGTCAATCATCATGAAATCATTAAGCATGCATACATACATCACATTCATACATACATAGACATCACACACATGTGTATATATAACACAGAAAATCATGCATCATGTTTAATATTTCATGGGAAATTAATAAAGGGAAGGTTAAAGAGATTCTCTCCCTCAATTTATTTCATATGGGAAAATCCATAACATGGTTGTCTCATTCTATGGTTTTTCCCCATTATTATATTCTTTCAGCATCCATGTGTATCTTGTTTTACTATTTTCATCATAGTTGTATCCACATTTTTTAGTCACATTCCATATCATCATCCTAAAATAGTGCCTCCTTTGAGGTACTTTATATCAGTGACTATCAAATTTTCATTATCCATAGTACTCAACCCAACCCATTCTTCAATGATTCTAGTCATGTTACAATTCTTCATTATCCTGTTATACTCTTGTAGCTAGAAGGGGAAAATTATTTTACAAATCACTGCCCATATCCAAATTTTGAGTCCACTAGAATAACCTTATCATCAATACCTTTCCATTGGTTTTTCATTTTCTCAATTCCAATACTTGGCTTATGAGTTATGCCCTCCAAAAGTGCAACTTGTTACCCATGATTTTCATCTCATATTTTCCCTATATTTTTCTTTGTAATTTTTGTTGGATTTGGGACTTCGGCCCAAAATCATGGGTTCATCATCTTAATGTCTTCATTAATAGTTTCCTACTTTCTTTATGGTTTCCGCACTATGTTATAGAAGTTAAATTTTATGCCTTCTACAAGTTCAACTTGTGAAACCTGTATAGTACCTCTTTCTAAAATCCTGAGACATTTCTTGCGAATCTTCACAGAAATTTTCCCTCATATCAAAATTTCGAGTCAAGAGTTTTGTTTTCCTTAAAATTATATTTCATTTGTATCATTATATAAGGGACCTAGATTCTCACCTTGATTACATAGACGAACACCTCGGTATGCCTCTCTTAGTAGGTAGTACCCCTAATGACAATGAGGAGCCCATTTAAGTTGCAACTATGTACTTTGATGACTTTGTGTGACTTTATGCTATGCTCATGATTATTTTATTTCCTAGTGTCACACTCTTTCCTCATGGCTAATCTAACCTGTTTTTCAATATATGTATAATCTTTTTTATTTTTTTGAACATTATGCGATCTTATGCCTATGTAAGGAGATTGAAAGTTTGGTTATGGTTAAATCTCCATAGTGGAAGACTTACTTGAAATATTTAACAGATACATGTACACTCCTTTGAGGAAGGAATTAAAATATTTACCATATTTTAAAAAAAATGCATATATAACCGCTCCTATATGTTGCCTGTAACCGCTCCTATATGTTGCCCATACCTGCTCCTATACGGTGCCCTAATCTATACACAACAAGGCAGCCCTAACCATACCAAGAGAAGAGCCCTAGTGACAACATGAAGAATGAATGTGTTTGGGTCCTTGCAAGTGCTGTTATTTATGCATTTGGATGCCATAACTATGTAAAAAATATAGGTAAAAGTGTTGGGCCTCAAACTACCTCAAAGGGGCAGCATCTCAATCGAAGAGAACATCAATCATTAAGTGCAATTCTAGGCTAGTTTTGATGGGTTGTTAGGGACTGTGGTTAGTACCCTAACGAGTCTGTTAACACCCAGGTTGTTCCCTTTGACTCCCAAGGGAATACGGCCGGGGTAACCACTAACCAATATTTGGATTACAGCTTCTAGCCCAACTGTAATCAGAGAGGGCTCTCTCTTTAAGGTTTGTCTCTGTTCTGTGGAGATTTTAGGCTAGTTATGAAATGAGGGTTTTGGTTTAGGTTTGGTTGGAAGGATGCTTTTCTGTACTTAAAGTGGAGATCTGCAGATAATGTTAGTCCGTTGGGCAATGGAGTCTGTGGCTACTGGTTTCTTGAAATCTTGAGTTTGAGCAGCTAGAGTTACAGGGCCATTTAAATATTTCATAAAACAGACTTGCAATTGTGATGGTGAAATGTAAACAACTAGTGAAAAGCAGTTAAGAATTTTCCACTAAGCTGGGGTGTGAGAAAGAGATATGTTGCTCAGGAGCAAGACTTGAATTCCTGAGACAATAATCACTGTGAAAGATATAGTGTGAAAGGGTAGCAATTAAGAACTACACCTTTATTACTATAACTGAAGAAAACATTTAAAAAAGCTTAGATTTAGTTCAGGGTAATGAGTGATTAAATCCTGGAACTATTCTTTTTCTTTGCCATTAACTGTAAAACATAGAAACATGAAAGAGATATGAAAGATAAGAAAACACATAACAAAGGGTTGTAAAGAAAACTTATTGTGTCATGAAATACGCAGGAATCCTGTAACATTCAGTTAAACACCTCAATGCATCAAACAAGACAGAGCTTTGGAAATTCCACCGCCTTTGTATTACTTCTCTGAGAATTTACAGTAAAATAACTATATCAAAGATATCAATTACATCCAACATCCAACCCCTGCAAACTTATGCGAGGGGGAATATATAGAAGTGTTTCATACAAAATATCTCAGGCATTGAGTCATCTGAGAAAATAAAATATCTTCATTAACTCGTACAGAAATAGTAGATAAGAAGTTATTACATCCTTTAATACAACATAAATGCTCTTTACTCTTGTCAGAAGATTTCGACCTTTGGAGGTCTCTGAGTCGGTTGAACGCTTTGTTATAACTGCTGAATGACGTGTCTGTGTAGCTCTGTCCTCCTGTAGCTTTTCGGCCCTGTCATCTGTGACTGTTAGTGCTGCTGTGGTGGCCGAATGGTTTTGCTGAGTTGGCTCAGCCTCTCTCTGCATACGTGCTAACATATCAAAATATTCCTGTGCATGACCATTTATATATTTCAGAAGGAAAAAACATAATTACTGGCTTTGGTTTAGCAGTAATTGTATCAAACTGTTCCAGACTTCCTATGTGGGCAATTGATGCCTCAAAATTGACTCTATGGTCTCATCTGCCTCTGTATACTTATAAAAATTGGGAGGCTTGTCAAACAGGTGATTAATTTCATTCATAATAAAGAATAAGCTCTCCACCCTATTGAAAAGGGTCTGTCCTGATGCTGGCTCTGTTTCTGCTGATGTACTGGCCTTTTCTGCAATCTGATTAGCAGCAAAGGTGTTGACCCTCTTGGCATATTTTTCATGTGAAAGTAGTCTTCATGAGGGCTCCATCAAGCTAGGAAGACCTCTGTTCTACAATGCTATAAATTTGTCCTGGAATTTATTAATGTCTGCCTACATATCCTGGCTTCTTCTCTCTAAGGTCTGTACCAGGTTTCTTAGTGTTAGGACCCTTTTGACCATTGAAATGGTCTCAGTCCTGTTGGCAATTCCCATTTTGATTAGCTGAGAGCTTGTCCTATAATTAAGCACATTTATCATTCTGGTGGCAGCCTCAGGCATGCTGCCTAGCGATGCCCTTGCCCTTTGGATTTCCCTGTGTGCTTTTCCAATGAGCCCCATTTGCTCATGAATGGCCTCAATGTATTCCCACTGGTCTGTGATGGATTGGCCAATATTGGCCCATAGGATTCTCTTGAGCTCAGCTGTTTCTTTTTCCAGTGTGAGCTCGTTTTCTACCTCATTTATCCTTCTCTTGAGATTCTTTACCTCTCTTTCTCTCTCAGCCACATTTTGCTTGGATTTGTCATATTTTTCATTGAGCTTAGCGAGTGTTTCTTTGGCTTGATTCAGCTCTGACATTTGGGCCTCCAAGACTTGAATCTCATTTCTGAGCTTCTGCATGTCAAGACTTTCAGCCTGCTCTGTTGTTGGTGCTGAGGTGGAGGGTGCTGCTTGCTGTGTTTGCTAACTGGGAGGGGCAGTGGTTTGAGGAGCTTCCTCTAGATTGATTGTTTCTGGAGGAGGCTGTGAAGTTTGTCCTACCTCTTTTTGCTGCAATGCTGCCTAAAGTGTAGCCTCTGATTCTTCCAACTTTCCTTGTGTTTGGATGAGCTGTTTGTATAGTGTTACCAGCATAGCCGCTGCATCCTTGTCCTGTCTCAACTAGGCAACTTCTTCAGTTTGGGGATGAAGAGTTGCTGGGATCTTTATCATTTTTCTTAATGTTGCCATATCAGCATCCCTTAGTTTCAACAGCTCCTGCATTGCTTTGACATCCTTAGGATCATTCCCAAGCTCTATTATGATGTCCTCCAAAGCTTTGATCCTGTTGTCCTTTGCTTGAGAGGATGCCCTTTCCAACTCAAGTTGTGCAGTGGTATTATTTAGGCTATTTTCTAGCCTATAGTTTATCAATGTTTTGTCTGCCAAGGAGGCATACACCATCTCACCCGTTTTCTTGTGTAATTCAATTTGATCCATCGGGTGGATGTCCTTGGCAAGGACCTCAAGGTTGGTCCTGATGTAATCGGCAGCTGACTGTGGTTGCTGCATGGATGGCATGAAATGGCTCATTATCATTTTGCCCTCATGTACATCATAAGGAGACATGAGTCTTTGTTGGTTAGTGGGAGCCATTTTCAACAAATTATCATACAATTGCAGCCTTATGGGTTCATTTCTCTTCTTAATATCCTTGAACTGTTGTTTGATACTTTGTTTACCTGTTCTTTGTTGGCTTGAGGAGTTGACTTCTCCTCCTGCTGCCCTTTCTTGTTCCTGCTAGAAGGAACTTGCTGAGGCCTCCATGCTAGGCAGGCCCATACCCGAAGTTTGCCCTATTGGCATCTCTTCTTCCGAAAAAGGGTTCAATCTTTGCCTCTTTTCCCCCTGAGTTGTTGATGTAGTGAGGGGAGTCTCTCTGTTCCTTTTCCTGCCTATGTCCTCTCTTTGTGGGGTTTGGAGGACTGAGGCTTCAACTCTTGTTTCTTGCCTAGGAGGCACCATTTGTGCCGGTTGCTGTTCAGTGACCATTGGGGCCTCTGTTGTTTGCTCTTTCTTCCCTGGCTGCTCCTTTTGTTGTTGTTGCACCTGTTCTTGTTGTACTTGTTGTTGTTGTAGGGGCTGCTCTTGCACCATCTCTTTTTCCTTGCCTTTGCTGGAGGCTTGATTTGTGGCTTTGACTGCCTCCTGATGCACTGTGGAGGATGAGGCAGTTGCTCCTACTTGAGGGTTTGGAAGAGAGAATACCTGTGCAGGAAGTTCCAAGTCAGCCATCTTAAGGACGTTTCTTCTTGCTCTTTCATTTAGTTCTTCTTGTGTAACAGGTTCCTCTAGTGTGCCTCTCTTCCATTTTGATTGATTTGCATATTGTTCTATGTGAGGCAACCTTACATGGTCATAACTGGACAGCCTATATTTGACCCTTCTTAAGGTTATGAAATGATTGCTGTCATAAGGTTTCCAGAGGAAACTGGTCTTTAGGCCAAGGCTTTCTAGCATTCTGTTAGCCTCTTGCCAGCCTTCCTCCCTTTTGTTCAAAACAAAGTGGCCCAATTGGTTTTTCACTTTTAGTTGCGCTTTCTTGCCTTTGCTTGAGAAGTTCTTCATATCAGCATTCCCAAATTTCCTGAAATATTCAAGGGCAAACAATCTCATGGGCACATACTTGGGCAGTCTGTATCGGGGTAACTCACAACCATATATTCTGATAACGGTGTAGTTTTGGTAAAAATACCAATCCCCAATGTTGTATACCTTGGACAATTAAAGGATCCTCTGCATCTCATATGTTAGTCTTGGAGGAGGTGAGCTCAGGAACAGAGACATGGCTGGGTGGATGAAAAGGTCTATAAACTCACAGTAAGTGTATGGAGAATAAGCTCTGCAGTGAAAAACTAAGGCCCAATACACTACTGACCTTGGATTTCCTTGTGCATCCACCCTGTTCACACCAAAAGGGAATTTCTCATGTTGATAGTATAATATTAGGTGGTAGATGTAGGAGGAGTATCTAAACACCTTTTCCCTTGATAGGTTCATAAATTTCTCATGCATTTTGTCTGATATGTAGGTGGCATAGTCATAGCACATTGGAGCTTTGCCAGGGGAAAACATGAGCATCATCACTAGTACAGTCTCATCAATATACTCAATTGAGTTATAGCCCAAAATGGGACTGATCATATCTACAAGGTCCCTGACCAATGGGTTGAGGTAGCCATGAAAAATAGGAGGGTATTGCACAGTATCAGAGTTAATAAACAGTTGGTTCAGCTTTGTGATATGAGCATCTGTCAACATCTTAGCTCCTTGGTTTATCAGATCAAACAAAGATAGGGGAACCAATTTCTTCTCAGTCTTGAATTGCAGCATCTCTCTGATGGCCTCAGGGGTAATTTAGAACACAACTGATTCTGAAGGGTCAAGCACAGCTCTCTGAGTGGGATCATAACATTTAGCACATAGGTGAATTAGGTCAGGGAATTGGTTGACCTAAGGAAGCTTGAAGATTGGGAGGAAGGAATCCCAAATGCCCAATATATCTGTTCCAGCCACATGTTTGGCCTTTAATTCACTTAGCAGGTGGAGGTGGAATTTACTTTGTGCTAGGAATTCCTCTGAGATTTGGTAATCCAAATCTGCTAAAGCCTGCCACTCCAATTCTCTCTGAGGGGCATTCAAAGGGGCAATATTGAGGGCCACAGGTGCTACTGGTGTATCCATGGTTACTTAAGAACTCTGTTTTGTATGTAAGTTAGTGTTACTTATGCTGAGTAACAGAAAAGAGTATTTCTTGGAAGAAGAGGTGAATTGAGAAACAGAGGGCAAAAGGGCCAATGGCAGCAATTGAAATACTGCACACAGCACTTGAGAAGGCAAATTCTTGTCATTAACAGAGTCTTTCTTAGTAATTAGGTGTAGGTTCGGTTTCCCTATTCACGATTGCGCGAATAGAATGCAGGTTATGAGAATGCTTTGGTAACAAGGCTTAGCCGGTGAATTTTGAGCTTCCAACATCAAATGGGAACTGGGCGCAAGGGATTTGTTGGTGAATTATGTGTTTTTCAGTGTTTTAAGTGAATATAGTCAATTCGCAGACAAAACCAGGCGTAGAGAGGATTCGCAGGGATAAATACCTGGTAAACTTGACGGTCCGGGTCACAAATACAGGTGGGTGGGCGAGCCGAAGGTCTCAAGGTCGAATTCAGCAGGTTGGTGCAAATTTGGACGTAAAATTAATGCAGAAGACGCAACAGAAGTTTCTGCAAAAAGTGCAAAAAACGCGAAAAATTGGCAAAATATGGATTTTTGGAACATTGGCGCCTTTTTCAGATGATGTCAGCATGATGTCATCGGGTGGGTCAAGGTCGGATGACGTCTGCATGACGTCATTAGGTGACGTGGTGGCTTATGAGTGGTCCAGGGAGATGGTGAGGTGGCAGACAGGTGGAGCAATGGCAGATGGGGGAGCGGACGTGACGGTGATCTTGGCAGTGATGTAGCGGTGACGCTGGCAGGTGGATTAGCGGAAACCGGAAACCACAGGCGGTATCATATCGCACCGCTTATGCTACGGAAGTGGAGTTTTCATAGGGGGCTCCGATACGCTGTGTTGGCGACGCGTGGCCGAGGCATGATGGCACCCTCTAACAGATATCGAATGACATCTTTCGGACGACGGGGCCGGTCTGATATCCACGTGAGCCGTCAGATGAAAAGAGCCCGATCGGACGGTCGACGGGTTGATGAATTGTCCGGACGATATGGCGTCGGGCGGGTAATAAAAAACAATTTTTCATGGTATTTGTGCCCGGCGGGACCCTTAAGAATATTTGCGAATTGCATGGTTTTCTAATGTTTTATTTACAAAATCGCGCAAGGCATTGAAACTTTGGATAAGTCGGGAAATGGGTTTTTTCAATGTATTTCTTTGTAAAATTGCTCATAGCTCAAAACTTAGGATAAGGCGGAAAAGTGGGTTTTCAACGTATTTTAGCCTTTTGAGCGGGTTTAAGGGTGCAAATGGGTTTTTCCAAGGTTTCTTAGGCAAAATAAAGGGTTGAATAGGTAAATGAGTTCTGAAGGGAAAAAGAGGTAAGCCTTGGGTTCTCAAACTGACCAGATGTCAATTTGATTCGCTAGTGGTGAACATATGACTATAATGCCAAGGGAGGGATATTTATAGAATGCTTGGGGTTTATACACCATGGTGTTATAATAGTAGGGAAAGGGTGACATATGGAATTAGATAATAGAAGTTAGGGGTTAATATGGAGGGAAAAGGTGAATGAGGAGTGCTATCACTAAGTTTATTTGAAAACAACTTAGCTTAGGGAGTAGATCAAAATGAAAAGAATTTTGCACAAGAAATGTGGCTCTTAGGAAACAAGAACCAACATAAAATCTTGAATTCTTTCACAAACACAACTGGTGTAGGGATGTTAGTAATGAGTGTAAAACAAGGAAAAAGGAAGTTAGACATGCTTCATTGTGTTGTTTTCCTTATGTTTACCAGCAAAATTCAGCTTGAAAGGAATACCACTTCTGCAACCCCATCTACCTACCCATATACTTGCCTAGCATTTTTTGTTTCTTCTTGGAGGGTGCACTTGGACTTGCAGACCCTTATGTGCCTTTTCTTTTCCATTGGCTTTTTCTTTTGATAGCCTACCTAACACTACCCTTATTACTTCCAAGGCCCCAGATTAAGCAGTTGGGAACCTTAGCTTCTCTACCTAACTATTGGTCTACCAAGATTAAACAGTTTGGACAGACTTCTTTCTCTACTCTACAACAGAAAATTGAAACATGGCATGATCCAGATTAGACTGTTGGACCATCCATCAAAATTTAGTAAACATGAAGGCATGTACACACCTTGCCTTGTCTTGGAAAATATGGGATCTTTGTATCAGCAAAGTAGAGCATATTTGGCATTTGAATTTGCTAATCATGAAATATGAAACCTATTGGTATAGGTACCACAACAAGGACTGCTTCACTCTAAGTTTGTTTAATGTCATATATATATATATAATTATATATATATATATATATATATATATATATAAAATTTGTCGATGTTCACTACAAACTAATCATATAGGGGAGAGCCTTCTATTGTTGTTCAGGGACCAATACTAGTTATAATACTAGTCCCACACATCCATCAAGAAATATTCATAAATCATCAAAAAATTGTACATAAATACTCTATATTAAGTTATATAAGTTATATAATTTAGTCCAAAATGGGCCCACATATTGATTGGGCCAACAAGTGTCAAATACCAAACCTTAACATCACATATTGACAAGACATAATGTCCCAAATATCTCGAGCTTTGAATTACCGAATAAGACAAAATGCACTACAAAACATTCCATTGAATTCTATTCAGGAGTACACCTATCCCATCAAACAGTCACCTACAAATTTCCATTGGAGCAACACATCCCATTGCTCAGTAATACCTGCACAAGAATAGGTGAAATGTGTGTCAGCCATATGTACATGTGTATTTAACCATTAAACCTATTAAAGAAAATAAATGACAACATTCCATTAAGTATTAAAGATAATAAATTACAACAATCAATTCTCAACATTCTCAATAAATGTCACCAACACACCAAACTTTTCAATTCAAGAATTAAAAACAGGAAAGCACATGGATCAGCCTTCTAATATTATCAACGATTTGATCATATATAAATCAATCCAGGCCACACATTTGAATTTGGGAGATGGCAATCTATGCCAAACTTCCCTACCAGTTAAATTCTATATGAAAAAAACTATCAAACATAAACTCTTACTCATTTTCATTTCAGACATTCATTCTACTCATAAACTATTGGAGATATGCAATCAAAGTGTTCAGACACTATTACATTCATTCTATTCAGAAATTTTAGAAGTTGTCGGAAACATACAAACTAAGTGTGTGCATAGTGTTACATTCATTCTATTCATTAGTTGTTGGAAACATACAAGTATGTTTTTGTTGAATAATGTTACCATTTTTATTGAATAATGAATAATTTTATTTTTGTTGAGAAGAAAAGGTAAATTAAAACCATTACAACCAATTGCATTACTAATTTATTGATTTAGAAACCAATTTCATTGCCACTATAACCTCAAATCTGACCCTGCAACTCAATATCATACTACTATAATAGCAAATAATATCCTTTCAAAGAGAAAAGACAAATAGCCTTAGGTATTAAAGCCATTACAACCAATTTCATTATTGATTTACTAAAGCCATAACAACGTGCCTCAAATCTGACCCTACAACTCAATATCAGACTATTATAATAGTAAATAGAGTTATTGTGCCTAATCGTTAGCATCCATCCATCTAATTTTGTTCTCTTGTTATTTATGTAGACTTAACATTTCAGAATATGACATTATGACAGTCTAGATTAATAACATTTCAGAATATGATATTATGACATTCTAAATTAAATTTGGTGGATCTATGGTACAACAATATAGGCACTGGGTTTGATAAAAAAACTAAATTGTCCAATTTTCCTATGAATAAGCCATTTTTCAAATACAGGTCTAGGTGTTTGAAAAGGAGATGTGTTTTCTTTCACATTGTAAAATGTCAACGATTTAACAAAGCATTGAATGAAGGAATGATCATTCAAATCTGACGTGCATGTAATTCTTTGTAATATTTGAAATACTGCCAAAAATACAATTATTGTCTCACACAAAGTTTACCTTCATGTGCGGGTCTCCATTGCGATTTCTATTAGCAATAAAACATAAAATAGACTTGGAAAACTCAAGAAACCAACATGGTACAAGGTAAAATGCCTGAGCAATGGATATATTTTAAATGCTCAACAATGACCTTTAAATGTGGTAAATGAATCACTAAAATTGTGTTGATAGATCATGATCAAGCCAACTTCAATTACGTATGTAACCCCTTTGAAGGCTACATCATCATAAACTGGTCCAAAGGTGTACTTCTCTCTCTCCACACAAAGCGTCAATGTGCTAAGAAAACCATCATTGAGCTATGGATGCACACATGACTTCGGGAGCTCACATACAAAGGTCCAAACCAAGTCAAGCCATGTCAAAAGATAAAAAATTAACATAATAGTGCCTATCATTGAGTTAATAGAAGCTTCTTTTGCATTGGAAAGTAGGGTTCTAGTTTCTTTCAAATTAGAAATCACTTTGCACCCACTATTGCAGTTAGTTGTGTGATTCATTTTCGAATTGGTACTAGTTTCTCTTTGTTGCACTCAATAACATCGTATTTTCTTATTTGGGGTAGCCAGTTATTAATACACACTTACAATATCAATTATTGAGCAACATAAAGGCTTGAATTTTTACCATGAAATGGTGAAAGAGGAGATAGTTTGGTTAGTGTGTCCCTTCCTTTTGGCCCACGCCTAGCATTTTCTCCAATAATAAACTCCAAAACCATGAAATGTCAGAGTTAGAGTAGCTACTTACTGAATTAAGTGCTTGGTAGAGTAGCTACCACTATTACGACTTCAGCATAAGTAGGACTGGATCACTTCGTTCCTCACCTCTCCATTACTTAAGTATTTCTTTACTGACTCTTAAGAGCTAAGCATGTTAGCTTTAGACCACTGAATGAATCCCTTAAAAGATACCACTTGACCCTTTTCTCAAGATAAAATCATGTTAAACAAGAGACATTATTAAGCTTGCTTTTGGTTTCATTGAAGAAAGACATGTCGGTTCCCAAAAACAATCATTTGAGGACACAACAAAATAGTTGGGTTAAAGAAATTGTGTTATGTGAAACCTTTCATAAAATTAAAAAGGAATATTTCTTCCTAATAACTCATAAAAATTGATCATTTTTAATGTGAATATTTCGGTGACTAAGATGAGTTAGTGATGTTGGGTGTGGAGCGAGGAAAACAGGGGTTATAGTTCACAGATTTTCAGACCTAGGGTTTGAAACTGGACAGGAACAGGGTCAAAGTGGCAGAACTTTTCAGGAGGGGACAGATCCTAACCCGACAGATGGTAAAGGAGGGGTCCATAGGGACCCCCACATACAAACAGATAACCATGCACAAACAACCAGCACAGGAAGGTGTGCAAATAGTAGGGTATGAAAGGTCAAAGAAAGAGGAAGGAACCAGCAAGGGAAGGAGGGAAAACGAGGGCAAGGAGGAACAAAATACTCAAAAGCTGAAAGGAAAAGAGAGAAAAGGAAGAGAAGATAGTAGAAGTAAGAAGAAGCGCAGGCACATCCCGCACAGGAGGATAAACAAGAGGAGTAAGAAGAAAATGAGAAGATTGCTCCGGAAAAAGAAAGCGAGGAGAAGGAAAATGTGCCAGAAAACCTCACCGATAAACCGACTCAAGGCCCATGCAAGCCTAAAATAGCAGAAGCCCTAAGGGTGGTACTCACGGACCCAGAAATTCAAGCCTACAAATAACACATGACTGAACATGTAGTGATCTGCAAGTTCATGGGACTATGGCCAACGAAAAGGGCGATGTGTCAATGGATAAAGCAACAATCGAAACCGAAAGGTGATGTCAGCCTACACCTAGGAGCCAAAGTTTTTTTCACAGTTGGTTTTTCAAATTTAGAAGACAAGGACAGAATATTTGATGGTGGACCTTACTTCTTCGCTTCAGCGGGCCTCTATATGAAGCCTTGGAAACCCAACTTTGTGCCAGAGAAAGAAACCTTCATGCAAGTGCCAGACTGGAATCGCCTCTTCGCACTACCAATAGACTATTGGGGTCATGCAGCTCTAAAACAGATAGGTGACAATTTAGGGACTTTTATAAAAGCCTCAAAAGCCACTCTATAGAGAAGATATACTTCATGTGCTCGGATCTGTGTGGAGATGGATGTTTCAGGGGCATTGCATGAAGGACTGTGGTTGGAATACAGGGATGAGGACTATTTCCAAGCTATTGACTATGAGCAAATTCCATTTCGCTACAGGAAGTGCCATGAGCCTAGACATTTAATCAGAGAATTTCCATTAAACAGATCAACGAAAGTACACAAGGAAGATCAGGAAGGAAAGAATAGGGATACCTTTATTCGACAAAGAGCAAGACAGAGAGCAAATAGGAAACGACCAATCAGAACAAGCACAACACAAGGTAACACTAGTAATGCTTTTGAAGTGTTGGAAACTGAAACTAACTCAGAGGACCATAATAAGGAGTATAAGACCACTGAAGCAAACAAAACAACAATAGAATTAGCAACCAAATTAATGGAGGAAAATATTCAAAACATTACGGAAAAGAATCAGGAAGGCACAGAAGGGGTAGATGAGGATTTAGAGATGCTCATAAGTGACATAGGCAGTGAGGAAATGGAGCTCACTAAGGTATTAGAGTAGGAAGGAGTTAATCTATCAGACATGGTGGATGAATGGAGAAAGAAGGGGATGGAAAACATATCGAAAGAGGAATTTAGGAAAATTAATGAAATATTCATAGCTAAGCAGAAAGCGGAGATGGAAATGCAGAACAGGAATCTGGGCATAGCAAAAGGAATGGGACTCTGAACAAAAATCCTACTTCAAACATCCACCAACTCCAAACAAAGGAAGAAGAGAGGACGTAGATCCAATAATGAGGCACTACAGGAAATGGGACAAATGCTCTTAAACTCTAGTAAGATGAAAGATCTAGAAGCTTTTTCTCTTAAATACTAATTTTTTTGTGTTAAAATGAAAGTCATTTCTTGGAATGTTAGAGGGCTCAACAGCCAAATAAAATAGAGACTATTAAAAAGGAAGGTCCAAAAGGAAAAACCTGTATTATATTTGTGCAAGAAACCAAATGTGCAAGAAATACTATTAATAACGCAAGCAAAAAGCTAGGTAGACAAATGGAATACTTGGAAACCTCCAGTCATGGATGGGAGGGGGGTTTAGTCACTTTGTGGAATCCACATGTAATCAAAATCCTTTCCTCTGAAGCTACCAGGTACTTTATAGCCATATAAGTTCAAGTGATAGGCAATTCAGAGACCTATCTGTGTACCAATGTTTACGGGCCTCAAAAGTTAGAAGAGAAATACACTTTTCTAAGAACTTTATTGAATCTGAAGCTCAGATATCCCAGTGTGAAAGCAATCATAGGAGGGTATTTCAATATGATAACTACATTATTATAGAAGAAGGGAGGAGTCAGGAAACTCAACAAATATTCTGAAGCATTCTTAGATTTTATCAACACAGCTAAATTAGTGGATGTCCACCCCAAGAGTGGAGCTTTCACTTGGAATAACAGAAGAGGAGGTGATAGACAAATCGCCTCTCATCTTGACATATTTCTAATATCTGAAAGTCTGCTATTGGAGGGAGTAATAGTAGAATCAGACATTCTACCTAGTGGAGGGCCGGATCATTGGCCCATTTCTCTAATGGCTGCTATACAGGGCACTCATAGAAATAAGCCATTTAGGCTTGAGAAATTTTGGCTTAATCATCCAGACTTTACTCAACTTGTTGAGAAGTGGTGGCATGAACCGCTGGATATGAGAGGAACCAAAATTTTCAAACTTCAAGGTAAATTGAGACACATCAAAAATAAAATCAAAAAAATGGAATATAAAAGTCTTTGGGAACATATTCAAAGAAAAAGCCAAAATAGAGGAGCAACTATAGCATATTCACAAAGGCTGGATTATTGGAGATAGCAACTCAGAAACTGCAAACAAAGAAAACAATTTAATGCAACAATGGCAGCTCCGTTGCCAAGAGGAAGAGACCCTTTGGAAGCAAAAGTCTCGGATCCAATGGCTCAAGGAAGGGGAACAGAACACCAAATTCTGTCACAGATCAGCACTGGACTACAGGGGTGTTAATAAAATCCTCAGTCTCAAAAGCGAACAAGGGGACATTATTGAGAATCATCAAGGAATTTCAACCCTACTCACTTCGCATTTCAACAGCATAGCTCAAGAGCCAGAGGTAGATATAACAAAAGCAATTGTTGAACTCATCAAATCTATTCCCAAAAAAATCTCTAATGAGAAAAACCTTGCATTAACTAGAGACATCTCTTTAGAAGAAGTGGAAGAAGCGGTGAAGAATATGCCAAACGAAAAAGCACCTGGGCCTGATGGCTTCACCATCAACTTTTACAAGGCTTGCTAGGAAATTGTTAAAACTGAGGTCTGGGAAGTGGTGGAGGATTCTCAGTGTTCTGCCTCAATTCTCAAATCTCTAAATTCTACTTTCGTAACCCTAATTCCAAAAGAAGAGGAAGCCAACACCCCTACAAAATTTCAACCCATTGCTTTATGCAATGTTATTTACAAGATCATCTCTATAGTCATTGCCAACAGACTAAAACCTATTCTTCCGGGCCTCATTTTAGAGGAACAATCGGGATATGTTGAGGGAAGACAAATTCTGGACAACATCCTACTAGCACAAAAAATGATTCATACACTTCACTCCAGGAAAGTAGCAGGCATGATGATGCAACTTGATTTATCAAAGGCTTATGATAAAGTCAACTAGAATTACCTAGAAGCAATCTCAAATGCTTTCAGTTTTGCCAACCAATGGATAAATTGGATTTTAGCTCTGATCAAATCTACCAAATTTTCTATATTGGTAAATGGTGCCCCTGCCAACCAATTCTCCCCATCACGAGGACTCAAACAAGGAGACCCATTATCTCCTTTCCTTTTTGTTATCTTGATGGAAGGTTTAAGAAAACCCATTCGAAGCGCTAAAGAGGAAGGAAAGATCAAAGGACTGCAGCCCTTGCCCTCAATTCCTGGAACCACTCATCAACAATTCGTTGATGACACAATGTTACATGGATCTCCTACAGTCAAAGAATCCTAGGGCTATAAAAGGATCCTGAATCTTTTCAGCAAAGCCTCGGGTATGGAAATTCATCTATCTAAATCCACTATATTCTTTTTCAATACGCATTTAGATGTGCAGAAGAATCTCTCGATCATTCTAGGCTTCCGAAGAGGCAATCTGCACTCGAGGTACCTAGGAGCTCCTTTAACAGATAAACCATGGAAAAAAACTCATTGGGAGAAGATTATAGCCAACCTGGAGAAGAGATGTCATCACTAGACCCATAGGGCCCTCAATTTTGTAGGGAGGCTAGTTCTAACCAAAGCGGTTCTGCAAGCTATTCCACAATATATGCTCTCCATAATCCCGGCTCCCAAAGGAGTTCTACAACAAATGAGAGTGATTCAGAGAACTTTCTTATGGATAGGAAATGCAGAGAAGAAAAAATGGGCACTAGTGGCATGGAATAAATTATGCAAACCTAAGCATTTGGGAGGGTTAAACCTGCTTGACCCCTTCACTATCAATAGGGCCTGTGGGACCAAACTTTGGTGGAAATGGCTGAAGGAACCCAATCTTCCTTGGGTTAGACACTGGAAGGATAAATACACTCCAACGCACAGCACCCAGGATTTAATCAGAATGCAAGAGAATCCAGAAGGGTCAGTAGTCTAGAACCTAGCAAGGAGAAATCAAAAAATTATACAGGAGAACAGTTTCTGGGAAATCCGCAATGGGAAAACAACCCTCTTCTGGGAGGATGCCTGGCAACAACTCCCTAAGTTAGAGAAGCTAGAGTTTACAGAACTGCAAAGAAACTATCAAGAGCTTGGGAGAACAATGGTCCATCACTATTGGACTCCTAATAACAGGGACTCAGAATGGAGAAATTGGGAAATCAGTGAAATAGAGAGCACAACTAAGGCGAACAACAATGTCAGGAACCTGCAAACTCTATTAAACAAAAGAAGAATAAGAAATGCAGATGACAGCGACCAACTAAGATGGGGAAAGCAAGGAGGGGGCAATTTCACACTCAAAGAAGCCAGAAACTGTATTGAAAATTCAGAGCAAATTGAAAAGGTTCCATGGAGCAGTAAGGTCTGGGATTCTCAGTTCTGGCCAAAAATTAAAATCTTCCTCTGGCGCCTAATGCACAGGAAAACTCTAACTTGGGAGAATCTCCACAAGAAAGGATTTTGTGGCCCTTCCAGGTGTCCCTTATGCAACAAGGAAGAGGAAACTATGAACCATCTTTTCAATACTTGCGAAACGGCAAACATACTATGGAATTGGGTGGAAACTACCTTGCAGCGAACGGATAGAACCAGAGAGTCCTTCCAGGGGACCATCAAGAATTGGTGAGGAAATTTCTCCAGTAATCAAAGGGTCAACGTCATTTGGAAAATAATACCAGGGTTTATTACATGGACAATCTGGAAAGAACGGAACAGAAAAGTATTCTTAAATGAAACCAGGGACATATATCACTCTATAGATATTATCAAACAAAATATAAGACAATTGGTTCTTGTCAAAAGCAAAACAGATCAAGATAGTAAAGCTTCGAATCGGGACTTACAAATCGTGAAAGCCTTTAACCTTGATAATGGAGCATATGTAGCTGCAGTGAATCGCCAACAGGAGCTAAATACCTCGTTAAGCATCTGGAAGCGGCCACCTTTAGGCTTACTCAAGCTAAATTTCGATGGCACATCGAGAGGTAATCTGGGAATGGCTAGCATTGGGGGCATTATAAGGAACAGTGAAGGGGAAATTCTGCACATCTACAGAAGAGCCTTAGGGGAAGGAATGAACAATGAGATGGAGTTCGCAGCAATGGAACAGGGTCTCAGAATTCTAAGAAATTTACAGGCGGGTACTGCAGTAGTTGAGGGGGGTTCCCAGCTCGCAATAACAGCAGCCAGAAGGATTTATGCAGGAGCTAAAGCTAGCAAGCTTACATAGCACTGGTGATTGCCTAAAGTGACAGAAAATATAGCTGAACATTTGGGGTGGCTGAAAGGTTTAGTTTTTCAGGCTGTTCGTCGTAAAGCCAATGCAGTTGCGGACCATCTGGCAAATGTTGGTATAGAGAACCCCACCCACATATTGGATAGCTGTTGGCAGGACTTCATCTGCCCGGAATTAAAAAAATAAATGCACCTTGCTCTCGAGGCAGGATTTGGTGAATGAAAGATAGGATCAAAGAGGTGGTGATCTCTGCAGGCATAACGAAATGATGACGAGAATCATGCATACTGTGGGGAGAATTAAAGGCTCGTAAGAGGCCGAAGGACGGGCTGAACAGGAGAATTCAATGCTTGAGCAAAAGGAGGTAATTCCCATCAGAACTATGATCGCTAAAAATGAGCGTCACCGATGCCCATATGGAAGATGGGACACTTGGAACGTTATGGAGAAGAGCAAGAGAGGTGACCGCAGGAGCAGGACATCGGATCATTACCGGAAACACAAACCATCAATCAAGAATAATTATGGTAAGACATGCGAGCAACAAGGGATAGGCTAGAAGGTGCCCGCTTACTCCCCCAATTTCATCTATTTAATCTCAGGCCCTCGCAATAGCAAGGCCATTGTTTCTTCAAGTTGTAAGCATAAATCCTTTTCCCTAATCCTCAGAACACTGAGCGACCAGTCGGGTGCAGTTAAGACAATGGTGGGTGAGGGGAGCCGAAATGCATCGACCAACTGAGACCTGAAATGAGCTCGGGAAGCATATGATACATGCACCTCACAAAAAGAAAAATGGAAAATTAAGGAGCTGGAAGCCTTTGTTACTGAAGAGGAGAAAATTTTGGAAGCACAAGAGGTGGAGAAGGATATGGATTGGGTGCAGGATCCTGGTATAGTCACTACGTGGGCAACTCAATATGTGCGTACGCAAGTAGAGATGTGGAGGATGAAAACAATGTTGGCTAAGGCCATTAGCATGCAGGGAGACTACGCCAACCAAGTGCATCAAACTCAACAGACAATTGTTGTCGTGATAGAGGAGCATATGGCAATTCTGGAGAGTTTGGAGTTCAAGATCAGTAGTCTGGAACAACAATTTGACACTGTATCAAAAAAACTCATTGTCCTAATTAGTCTCTTGTAGCACACTATAAATCAAGATGCTAGGAATGCTAGGGAAAAGATGGAGGGGCACGCAGGCGATAACCAGAGCACACTTCCTTCGCCATATTAGGTGGGCAAGGCTAAGGCGTCGACTGGGCCAGATACCTACAAGAATTACATTGTTCTTGACATGTATTGAGTATCAGCAGTCTGTTGTGTCTGGTTTATTGCTATTTCTCTTAATGTTTAGTTATGGGTCTGTTGATTTTTGCTCTGGGCTCAACCATAGTTGCCCGCGGATCTGTAAGAAGCGTAGTCAAATTACTGTTAATTTTGGTGAACCCCAACCCTTTGCCACCCTGCGTGGTGTGCCCCGGGGTTCTGTGGTTTGTTTTTGTGACCAAGTGCCGTAGCTAAGTAGGAGGGTTGTCCTCTGTCTGCTCGGGCAGACTTTTTGTAATATATGTATTTTGAACTAATATAATACACTGGTTTACACAAAAAAAAAACTCATAAAAATCATCTAAGAATCAAATAAAGAACTTTAAACCCTTCCAATAATGATTTTTAGATCCAAGATGTATTCAGCTACAATATATAGATAAAGCAATGATTGTTGTTGCTCATTGATTGAAAATGCCAATGAATTTCCTTGTTTCCTAATAGAGTTTTTTAAAATCATAATTTGGTGGTCACTTTACAGGTTGTTGCAGCCATGCCAAGAGTTTCTATTGCAGATCGTACAAGGAACAAGAGGAGGCAAGGGGCAAGGGGGTCCCAACTATGGTCCACTTCATCATATGAGGATGTAGGGGTGATGTGAATTCTCACAATGCACCTAGTAATGTCGTTGAAATGGACACTATGGTTGCAGATCATGTCATCCCACCATCAACCACAGAGTCGCCTTTAACCACAGTGCAAGGTGCAAGTTCGACAAGGAAAATCAGTGCCATTAGAGGCTGGACAAAGTAATACATGTAGGCTACAATTGATGACATCAAGTCTAAAGGAAATTCAATCCATGCCTCTACAAACAAAACATGGTATTGTTGCCTCTAACATACATTATTGGATAAATGGGCTGACTAATACGAAGCGTAGAGGCCCTGTTACAGTTATGACTGAAGAGGAGGAGGTCGAGGTGGTTGAGTGGTGTAAGGAGATGGCCCAATTAGGACATGGATTAGAGATTATACAAATTAAATCCACAATAGCTCCAATATATCAGGGGAGGCCAAACCCCTTCAAAGATGGGTTTCCTGGTAAATCATGGTTGAGTGGATTTAAAAAAAGGCATCTAGAGCTTGTGCTATGTATAGTTGAGGGCCTTGACAGAGAGAGGGCTTTAAATCTATGCCCTGCAATTGTCTCCAAGTTCTATAACATTCTTTCTATTTCATATGAGTAACACTCATATGCCCCAGACCATGTTGAAATTTGGTACCAGAGGACAGGTAGTTCCTTAAGGCTTTGATCTTTGGCCTAGGGAAAAGTGTCCAAAAGAATTTAATTTTTCTCCTAAAGTGACTTTATAATTTTTATAAAGTCAAATCTAATTTAAAAGCGACTTTAAGTGATAAAGTTACTAAAGTCTAATTTTAAAGTGACTCTAATAAAGTCAATGTAAAATTAGAAAGGAAAAGTGACTTTGGACATAAATGACTAAGTGGGTCTTTATTAAAGTGGGGTGAATTATAAAATAGAAAGTGAGATTTAAATGAGCATTTAATCTCAGCCCTAGATCTCAATCTATTTCAGCCATTGGATTTAGGGATTCCCCAAAAGTCACTTAGGGTTAGATTAAAGGAGGGAAAGGAGGAAAAGGTCATTTTTTTTCTTTCATGAGAAGATTGAGAGGAGAGCAAGAGAGCAAGGGAGATTTCTGGACAGTGAGGAGAAGGAGGAAACAGCTTGGCACACATTCCAAGGTAGCATTTCAGCAAGTCCGTACAGCTGAGTTAGCACACAGTGAAAGACACTATTTTCTAGAAAGATTGTACAACAGTTTTGGTTCAGATTCCAAGGAGGTCGTACAGCAAGTTAGCACAGAAATCGAGCAGAAAATCTCAAGTTGGTTGGCACATTTTCTTTCAAGGGAGGCTGTACAGCAAGTGGTTGTATCTTGGCACACTTTTCTAGGCAGAAATCTGTACAGTTGTACTGTTGTTTTTCTGCACAGAAATCGAGGAAAATCATACAGCAGTATTTATGGCAGCTTGCACGCTTTTCTAGGTAATATGTATAGCTGCATTTAAGGCTGAAATTTGGGAACAAAAATCAAGGAGGTCGTACAGCATTTATTGTTGTTCTATTTTGCTGTTTGCAAGTTTTTAAGTTGGTTGTGAGGCATAGAAAACGAGATAAGTTGTAAAAGTTTGCTTGCTGATTTTTTTGTTGAATATTTCTCTTACTGTAAAATGCATTTTCCAAAAATAAGGAGCTTTCGAACTGGTTTTCCCCAAGAGTTGTAGGGGGTTTTTCCAGGGTCACCTTGACCAAAAATCACTATGTTTAAAATTGTTAAATGGTTGTTTGTATGTGTTGATATTTATTTCTACATTTTCCAGCATTCTGTAATATTTCTAGAATTTGTGTTTTCAGCCAAATTTATTTTCCAGTTGTTGAATGTATGGATATGGGAAAAGGCATTTAACTATTTTGGAGAAATAAGGTGAAACTGAAAATCGGGGTGGGAAATGAGAAATTTCTACATGGTATCAGAGCTTGAGTGCTGAAGTGCAGTTTGGGACAGCAAGGAGGAAAATTATAGCCTCTTGATTTTTCACTCAAAAAATTCCAGCAAGCTGATTTTTCACAAACAACAGTTTTATCTTTACTACAACAGTGCTATTTTTCAGTTTCAGGACAACAAGATGTCATTGGGATTGAGGGTGGAGGATAGGTTGGATGGGCATACCAATTATAGAATTTGGAAGGAGAGAATGCAGAGTATCTTTGAGGAGGCAGAAGTCTGGGACATTATGGTGCATACCACGCAGAACCCTGTTGTTGTGCCTACTGATGCTACTCAATTGGCTGCTTATAATAAAAAGAACAACAAGGGTAAGAGACTGATTCTAGACGGAGTCAAAGACCATTACATTCCTCATGTGAGAGGAAAGATAAATGCCCATGAGATGTGGACAACATTGTCCAATCTATACCAGAGTACCAATGAGAACCAGAAAATGGTCCTAAAGGAGAATCTGAAGACCATTAAGATGGGTAATGATAGTGCAGCTGGATATCTCCCAAAGATTACTAATATGAGAGATGAGTTAGTAGCAGTTGGATAGGTCATTCCACCCACTGAGTTGGTGCTAATTGCAGTGAATGGCCTCCCCCGTTCATGGATGAACTTTGCTGATGGGGTTTGTGCATGTGAGACCCTTCCCACATGGGAGAGGTTTTGGGATGATTGCATTCAGACATAGATCAGGAAAGGTCAGCTTAGGGCAGCCAAGCTAGTTGAGCAGGATGAGGATGTAGCACTGTTGGCAGGAGGCAAGAAAGGCAAAGGGAAGAAGCAGGCTTCCATAAGCAATGGTGTGGGCAAAGGAAAAGGTAAAGGTAAACAGGGTAACACACAAAAAGACTATTCCAAGGTGAAGTGTTGGAATTGTCAAAAGATGGGATACTATGCAATTGTGTGTCTGGAGAGAAAGAAGAAGAAGGGGAAGAACCAGAGCATGGCAACTTCAGCAGAGGTTGAGGACTTTGCAGATCGTTTTGACCGAGAGTTTGGACTCACTACGTGTGAGTCCTCTAGTGCAGGATCACCTGCCACACAGGTTCAGAGGGAGCATGCTTTTCCCTCGATTAGCGGAGCATCTTCGGGTA
>APFE030167922.1:53168-68342 GCA_000404065.3 Pinus taeda
TGGCACCACAGGATGGGGCATATGTATCATGGAGCCTTGAGGACCTTGCGGGAGATCACTACAGGTGTGCCAGATTTTAGTACTGATCACTTTGATACTTGCAGAGGATGTGCGATGGGCAAGTTTGCCAAATCCCCTTTTCCCAACAATGACAACAGACCAACTCGGATACTTGATTTGATTCATTCCAATGTGAGCGGTCGGATGTCTCATGTTTCCTTGAGTGGATATGAGTACTGTGTTTTATTCATTGATGATCACTCCAGGAGGACCTGGATTTATTTCTTGAAAACCAAGAGTGAGGTCTTCAAGTGGTTTCAGGAGTTTAGAGCTCTTGTGGAGACACAGACAGTTCAGAAGATCAAGTTCCTAAGGTCGGACAATGGGGGAGAGTACACCCTTGGAGAGTTTGTTGACTATTGTGTGGAGGTAGGCATTAGGAGGGAGTTCACTGTTCCTTACAACCCCCAGTAGAACGGGGTTGCGGAGAGGAAGAATAGATCCATCGGAGGGGCTGCCAAAGCCATGTTACATGATTAGGAGTTGCCATTGTTCTTATGGGCAGAGGCCTGCAACACAGCTGTTTATTTGCAGAACAGGAGTCTACATCGTGCCCTGGGGCACATGACTCCGAAGGAGGGCTTTTCTGGGAAGAAGCCTGATATTGGTCATCTTCGTATCTTTGGGTGCATTACATACTCCTACATACCCAAGGAGAAGAGGACCAAACTAGAGCCCACCGCAGAGAAGGGTATCTTTGTGGGCTACAGTGAGACCTAAAAGGCCTTTCGGATTTACATACTTGCACATAGGAAAGTTGTTTTCATGAGGGATGTGAAGCTCGAGGAGGACAGGGCCTTTAGGAGGTCACGGGAGTTAGAGTATCTGGATCAGCCAGACCCTTAGCAGCAGTTAAGTTAGTCGCAGGGATCAGGAGGATCCAGAGGTACATCTATGACAACGTCAAGTCCGTCAGTGAGCAGTGGCTCGTAGAGCCAGAGGGGTGGTGCTTCGGGTAGCATGTAGAGCAATCCACAGAGCAGTTCACTAGGGAGTTCACTGATGGACAGTTCACATGATACCTCAGTTTCTACAGGTTCAGGTGTAGGCAGGAGAATAGCAGATAGACAGTCAGGAGTTCAGGCTCCTGATGATGATGAGGAGGAGGAGTTTCATTCTCCAATGGGAGAAGTATGCTCAGGGAAGAGGAAGCCCAAGTGGCTTCAGGACACCTTGAGAGATGCCACATCTGTTGCTGAGCCTAAGAGGCCGGTTAGAGAGAGTAGACCACCTGAGAGGTTTTGTAGCTATATGGCAATGGCTACCAGCATCCTTGACTCTGACCCTTCTAACTATGAGGAGGCAGCTAGCCAGCAGGTCTGGAGAGAGGCCATGCAGGAGGAGTATTCTTATATCATGAAGAATGATGTTTGGGAGGTGGTACCAAGGCTTGAGGGCAAATCCGTGGTTACTTCCAGATGGCTTTATGATCTGTATTTAAACAAGAATGCAACAAAATATAGAGATAACCATATACACAAAAATGTAGTGGAAATAATACTTCATTTCATTAATGGAAAATACTGAAATATGCCTACAACCGGAAATAGAAATAAACCAGCTAGGGCGATGGTAGCTTATCTTTGAGAAGAGATGTGGTGGCTACATGCCTCTAAACTGTTATGAATTGTGTTACAATGAGGCTTGAAGGCCTATTTATTGTTGAGAAACAATGGAAAACCCTTCACATTCCAAAACCTAACCCTAGAAGATGAAATGCCAAATTGTGGGCCCCATTTTTTTGGGTAAGTTGGTACATCAACTTCCCGGGGTTGTGAATTGGTCGTATTATCTCCATTTTACGTGCATGATAACCCATTGGAAATATCTCTCCGAGGACTACGATGGAAAAGACGATTTTTTGGCAGAACAATTGTTGGCGGTAGATTTCCCAAAAAACGTCGTTTAGGGCCTCAAAACGGCTCCAGAAGTTTAGGACCAAAAAAACTGCTAAAAATAGTAAATTGTGCTATAATTAAGAAAACTGAAAAATTGAAAGAGACAATTGTGGGGGTCCAAATGGGATAGGTGGGTGGCCACCAACATCCACCTGGATCATTCCTCCCCCCTTAGGAAGCAATGGTCCCCATTGCATTGAGTTCCTCCTTGAGATGAGGAAGCTTCTGCTGAACTGGGTCTCTGGTGAGCTGTTCTGCAATCTCTAATGTGTCCAGAAATGGTGGGAAGCATGGTCGACGTTGGTCAACATTGAACACTTGGTGCAAGTGAAGGAATGGAGGAATGTTGTGCTTCAAAGCATTGTTTCCCATAGCCTTGGTACTGGTGTAAGGACCATGTCGGAGTGGTCTGAGTTTCTGATGGGTTTCGGTAAGGCGTTCTCTCGGCAGATGCAACCAAACTTTGTCACCCACCTAAAACTTGTATGGTACCCCTGTGGGTGAGGACAAGTTGTTCCTGTGTTCTGTCATGACCGTATCCCTTTGTTGCTACTGCTGCGTGTAGGAACCCTTTGCGGGGGTCATGGATGTAGCAACGATCTTCCCCTTACTTTGGGAGTGAACCAGACAGGAAATAAATTTCCTAGTCTGTGATATGAGCTTGCTTCTTTTCTTGGTAGTGATCAAAGAGGTGGCGGTAGGTGGGGCTACCTCTGGTATCCTGTATAATGAATTATTCAAAGAAATAATGACAGCACGAGGCCTTGACTCATACACAACATGTCACCTCCACAACTATGGCTAGCCTAATAGTACATCGCAAACATCCAGAGGTGTAACATCACACAATACCTCATCTGTGAAGGGCTTGATGCTGTAGGGAAGGCGGAACTACTGGCGAACTTTGAGATCTCGTCCTTGTGAAGCCACCCGATACTGTACGGCTGCGGGTGTGGTGTAGTCGGTAGGCCCAACCGCTTTATGACCTTTGCTGAAACGAGGTTCTTTTGGCTCCCACTATCAACAATGAATTGCAGCGGTGAACCCTTCACCCACATTTGTGAGTGGAAAAGGTGCTCCCACTCCTCTGGGTCTTCCGGCTCATTCTCCTGGATCTTGGCAGTGGCAACAGTGGATGTTACACAGTAATTTGTCACCGTCCCTGTTACCCCTTCTCTTGTACCTTGGAGGACTTATTCTGGGACCTGTGAGAAGTGACATAACTTGAAAACACTTCTATTGTATCCCCTTGAGTATGTACTTTATATGCCTTGAAGACACCTTCTGTAAAATACCCATAAAAGTAGCCCTTTTTCCATTGGCGTTGTTCCATAGTGTATCACTCATGCCAATGGGGGAAATCCTCCAAAGAGGGTGCGCCAGCTGGCACTCTATCTTAGAGTCGCACTCGCGCCAGCCAAGTTGGGTAAAGTTTTTAACAAACCAACTTGCAAAGGTTCTTCCTAACCTATTCAAGAACTGATTCCAGTTTGAGTTAGTTCAGTTGGGCTTCAAATCTCCATAGGAGGGAAGTAGTTCTCCACCTCTCATGGAAGCTTCCTAATGATAAGGACAATCCCATGAATCTTGTGGATGATCCTATCTCCTTCTCCTCTCTCTATATAAGCTTTTCCTTTTGCCTTTGACAAGCTAGTTAGTAATTCTACTCTTCAAGCTCCAAATTCTAAGTCCCAAAGTCTGAGAATTGCTAAGTTCATGCTACAAAGAGGCCTTCTTCATCCCCATAAGGCTAAATCTTAAATGAGGAGGTTCTTTCCCAAGTAACCAAGGAGAGAGAGGCTTGTTCCCCATTCCTAACAAGCTTTGCAAGGCATGTGTTGCTGATCACCCAGCCAAAGGAGGATTTGACGTCAGAACTATGATTTTATTCTTCTTTGTTTATCAATAATAATAGACAACTATCATTATGGTTCCACTCTTATTGTCTTTATAATGATGTTTGAGTTATATCCTTTCTGACTGATATATAGTTGCATCTCTTGGAATTTATGCTTGTATTTGTGTCATTCTTTGCGTGTGCAGGTGTCCATTCACGAGGATCGTGGGGATTGTGACCAACTGGAGTGAAAGAACGAGAGCGACGACTCTTCTACAACTACCAGCGTTGGATTCGAGGTAGGCCCTCATTATCGGTCTTTAGTTTGCAATTAGGAACCTGCGTGTTAGCGTTGTTTGATTGTTGCTAGACCCCATTTAGGCTAGTGGGATCGTCTCTGTTCGCAGAGGGGATTTACCTACACAACAATTTGGCGACTCCGCTGGGGAGTTGGCTTTTTGCCTTGTTGTTTATTTTGTCTTGTTGTTTGATTTGTAAACTTTAGACGGAGCCTAAAGTACATCCAGATAGCCTTCGAAACGCTATTGCTCCGCATTAGCAAAGTAGATCAACGCCACTTCAGTCCATCTCCAGTTTGGTTTACGAACTGAACGGCTTGGAACTTGCCTTGTTTCTTGGTTATTTCTTGGTTTCTCCTGCTTTATTAGCTTTCTGGGTTGAATGCCTGTGTTGCTTCTTGCCTCTTGGTGTACCTAGGTACTGTTGACTTAGCCTTGGCTCTTTTGTTTTTTATTTTTCCATAGCAAACTCAGCTGGTGCTTGTTTATAGCATTACAGTCGCGCTAGTTGGCACAAGTTGCACATTTACAACCCGCGCCAATCCCTGAAAGACGCTAGTTGCAGCCTGACAGCTGCGCCAAGCCTGGGAACTTTTGAAGTTTGCTTGGTTGAGAGCCCTTTGAGCTTGCTTTTTGTTCTGGGTACCTTTTTTTCGACTGCTTGAGTGTGTCGGAGTCTTGTTTGACTAGTTTTGAGTCTCTTTTTTTAGAAATTCTTAATTTGATTTCCTTTGGTCATTACTTGGAGGTTTGTCTCAGTCTCTTCACAATTTTGCATCTTTTTGCTTTTGTTTTTGCAAAAAAGTTTCCCCCTCATTCACAGGGGGGGGGGCTAAATTGTGTATGAGTGTTAATTGCCTTTCACTGTTTTTATTTTTTGATCTTTGGAAATCTTACCCAATTTTCTTGATTTGCACTTGATGGGTTCTTAGATTACATTAGAATCATCTTGTGTTTGAGAATTCTCTTGCATAGATCACACTTGCATAATTAGAATTCTCATTTTCAGAATATGAATGAAAATGTGCATAGATTACATTTGCATACTTGTCAAGTGAATTGTGCATAGATTACAATTGCATAGATTACCTTTACGCTTTGGGTGTTTGCCATTTTCTATCGATTTCACATTTCTAGCCCTAGGGCATCTAGTGGCTTTGTGTGTCGAGCCTTCCTTAGGAGTTTTGGTCTTCTATTGGTCCAGTCAACTTTCTGATTGCTCCCTTGAACTCATTTAGTGGTTGTTAATCATTTTATTGCGTTATTTGGGTGACTTGCTTCGTCTTCACTTGAATTCCGCTTCGTCTCACTTTGAGCCTAGATTACACGGCTCATTGGTATCTTTGGGATCTTTCTTGTTCTTTGGAAGTTTGGTTTGTGATTTAAGGAACTGAATGTGCTTGTATTGAATAGAATTTGTTTGTTATCATTTCTCAAAGTTTGTTTAATACACTTTGCCATCGACATAAAAGAAAAAATCTCTTTTCCTTTGTATTAGTTAATGAGAATTAGAAGCTTTTCATTTCAATTAGTGATTAGTGATCTTAAGGAAAAGTTTGTTGATTTCCATTAGTTGCATTAGGGAAGTTCTTTGTTGTTTTGTGATCATTTCATTTGCGTGAAAGCTCTTGAACCCTTTCATAATTAGCCTTCATCGAATGAAATGACATGCTTTGGCATATAGATTGCATTTAGGGAATTTTGAGAGATTACATATGGTAGGACCTAAAAATTGAAACTTAACACAAGATCAACTTTAAAATAAACCGAATGAATCTAACAATGCATTGGAACATAACGTTCACATTCTAGAGGTCTAGGCTAGAGACATGCTCCACCGTCGTTAAACCTAGTCACTTTTGTTTCCACTCAAGGTTGGGTGATTCCTCCTTTTGTGACTCAACTGTGGTCTAGTACGGACTTGTGCTCCCACGTATCGTCGAGTATATGGGGAGACTCCACTAGGTTATCATCCTTGATCCATAGGAAGCTGTGTCTGCCGCCTTATAGCCTGTAACGCACCGAACACAGCATTCAGGAAGATTGACTGCCATATGGAAGGTCCTTGGTTTTCATATGATTGTTAAGGTGTATATGCAGTTTTACAGATTGTCTGGTAAACCCCTTGCCTAGTTCTCTAGAGTAGTCACTTTTGATCCTTTTTGAACTTCCTAAAAGAAAAGGCTCATCTAAGCACTTGTCACTTTAGGCTCGTTAAACATTCGAAGGTGACTAGAGTCATCTTTTGGTCCTTTTCTCGACTCTCTAAAGATGAAAAGGTCAAGTTATGTCCTGGTGTCTTAAAATTAATTCGCCCGCGATCACATGCCCTGTTAGATTTTGTTTGTTGACCATTTGATTGTGTGTCTTGGCTCTTTTTCAGCCCCGTGTGTGATTTTCAGTTTTTGATGGAAACTTTTCCAAAGTTCACCAACCCAGGAATCCCCTCTGACGGGAATCGTGGTCATTTTCCTCCTTTTGGAAATGTTGGTGCTCCTTACATGGCAACGTTGTCCCTTTTTGGGTTAACTGTTGGGTTGCCTGTTTGGTTGTTCTCAACCTTTGTGGTCTCTAGTGTCTCAACTACTGGTCAATCAGTTCCTCCACCCGAACAACATCATGTTGATTCCAAGGTGGACCTCTCCCCTTCTTCGACTGTTTCTACGTCCTCATCTTCTACTTCGCCTGGTGAAAGTCTGGATTCGAGTAACCAGGTGGCTAAGAAGAAGAAGAGGAAGACGAAGAGGAAGAAGTCTCATAAGCGAGAGGCTAAAAGTGTAGCTACTACCTTGAGTACGGCTCCGGTCGGAACTCCTTCTGCTCCTCTGCGAAAGGTCAAGTTTCCTTGTAAATTGTGCAAGGATGACCATATTCATCGTGATTGTCCTAGCATTCCCAGGATCTTAGAAGTATGGTCTCATGATCCAACTCACCCCTCATTGCCCTATAGAGCTCATGGTGATGTTACCCTATCAACTGGCAATGGTAAGAAGAACACGAAGATTCGATTCCCCTATAGGCTATGTGAAGGCAACCATCCCCTTCACCTTTGTCCGCTCATGGATAAAGCTTCCGATGTTTTGGAAAGTCTTACATTTTCTTCACCCCAACTTCCTGTTGGTTATTAGAGGCTCTCTTCAAATCCTCTCGCTATCGACAAAGAGATTGATTTAGATCCTTCTCTTGTCCATCCTCCTGGTTCTGAACCAAGCTGTGCTAAGCCTGTTCCAGACCAACCATTGGTCGAAAAGAGTGTCGACTCGGGTTCACCCCCTGTCGATCACTCTGTTTCAAAGGAGTGTCATGCTCATGTTCTTCTTGTCTCATCAGATTATCCTGAGTCTGAAAACAACTCTCCTATCCCAGTTGATCCCGAGAGTCCTTCTTCAGAGCAGGGGGGAAATCATATGATTCCCCCACCAAGTAGTTCAGTCGTTTCCTTCGACTGGAGTCACCTGACTTCTTTCCGCCTTCCATCCCATGTGCCTTTCCAGATTACAGTACATGCCTATGATAAGGCAGTACCTGGCACTGTCTTGGATGATGGTGCATCTGTCAGCCTTATGCCTTCCACTACTTGGCAAGCTTTGGGCTCCCCAGCTTGTGTCGGTCACACAGAATCTGTTAGCGTTTGACGGAGGAACTAGTCAACTATTGGGGATCCTCCCACAGTTCCCTATTAATTTGGGAGGCAAAACCATCTATATAGACATACTGGTTACCCAAGGTGCTTTAGATTTCAGTCTTCTCCTTGGCTGTGACATGTTTATGCCATGGGGGCCCTTGTCTCTTCACTTTTCCATGTGGTTTACTTTCCACACGACGGGAGAATTGTGACTATAGATCAATTATTGTTCTTTAGTCCCCCAGTGCCTCCTGCACAGTTGTCATCCCCTCCTGGTTTTTATCCACCAGTTGTATCTGCCCCACCGCAGGTCAACTATGTAGCTACTTATCCCGTTCCTGTAACCAGTGATGCTGCCGTCATGCATAGTGTCTTGGGGGCATTGGGTCCTGACTTCCAAGATGTTATCCTTCCACCGGGAGTGGCACTCTTGGAAACAACGGCTTCTTGTTCATTATGATGAAGTTTGGTCGGAGCATAGTTCACTTTCCTATGTCAAGCTCCTTAAAAACTGAAACTAGGTCTGGGCGGAGCATAGTTCACTTTCCTATGTCAAGCTCCTTAAAAAATGAAACTAGGTCTGGTCGAAGCACAGTTCCTTGTCTTGTGTCAAGCTCGTTAAAAAATGAATCAAGGATTGTTGAGCATAGTTTTTGATCTTGTGTCAAGCTCGTTAAAAAACGAAACAAGGGTTATGAGGATAGTTCTTTTACTGTGTCAACCTCATTAAAAAATGAAACAACTCCCTTTCCAAATCGAGTCTTTTGACTAAGATCTCATAAAATACAAGTCGAGTCTTTCCAATATCTCGAAAGTGAACTTTTATTCCATTCACTTTGTTGAATGCAATGAAGCTTTGGGGGCATGTACCTCGTTTTGCATCATTATGTTGGGGGCATGCGAACTTATAACGAGCATAGTTTTTCATTTCAAGCTTGTGTAAACATGAAACCGAATCCAAGAAAAGTTCTCCATGGTTTAAGTTTGTGTAAAAATGAACCCATACCCAATGTACATCTCGTGATTGCTGTCTTTATCCGCTAAATTCTGTTAGATGAGCCTTGGTTGTTTTCATCCCATCGCCACCATCTCTTTGGCCGATCATATGCTTTCACTTGGTTGTTTTTTTCTTTTCCTGAGGAACCGCAGCGATGAGTGGTTTTATTAGCTAGCCTCTTGACCATTACATGTTTTGAGCAGTTCCACCATTTCCAGAACCAGTTGCTACCCTTTATACTACTCGTTCCTCTAGGACGAGTCACCTTTAAGCTCTTTTCTGACTCGTAAAATATGAAAATATTGTCGAGTATTTTTTGCCTTTTTTACTCGTTAAAGAGAATAAAAATAGAGGTCTTCTTTCAACTCTTTTCTAACCATTTAAATATGAAAAGATTGCCTAGTTATTCCTCTTGACTCGTTAAATGTAAATAAGAGGCGGTCCTCTTTAAACCCTTTTTTGACCATGTAAAGACAAAAAGATTGTCGGGCCCTTGTCATTTCAGGCTCGTTAACGGTTACGAATTCGATCGCTTTTTTACTTTTTCAGGTCGAAGTCACTAATCATGAAAAGTACTCCTCGGTCATATGGTCGGGCGGTTCTTTCAAGCATTGTTTTATACTTTTTCAGGCTTGGGAGACACAACTTTACGAAAAAGGACACCCCTGGAGTTTCCTTTTCCGCTGTCTTTTCAAACTCTCTAAACATGAAAAGACGTCGAGTTTTTCCTTTTTCAGACTCGTTAAACCTCAATCACATTGGATTCCATCGAAATGATGCCTCCCAAGCATATGCTATCCCCGTCAAGCTTGTCATCAAAAGATAACCAAGGTACTCGCCAGAAATGGTGGGGAAAAAGGAACCACAATTATTGTCATGTCAGCAGTATGTCGCTCTTGAACATGGCACTTGTCTGCATTTGTGTCTGGGTGGGGACATCTCATCTTGTTTTTACACTTTCCTCCGTGGGTTTGGGTATCCTGTTTGACCTCTCATCTGCTCATTGCCCTGTCACCATGACCCCTGATAATTTGATGTCAAATACTGCCAAGTCCGTTGTTGTGCCACCAATATGTTCAAGAGAAGTTGACCTCTGCAGAATACTCAACCTCCCTCTGATACCTCACACGAAACATCTTATCCTTCTCTGTCTCGTGTCGATGATGTGGGAAACATTATCGCCCACCTTCGATCAAGGTCGCTTCTTGTCGACTTCAGCTCATTATCCAGGAAGTTGATTTAGAGACTCCCTTCAGGTGCCTTAGAGCTTACATGCCTCAATGGCAGGTTCTTCATGTTCGATGCGAGGTTTTCATCATTGGCATCTGAACGAATTATTCTACGGGTGTTCGACGTCGACTCACTGATTCCCATGCCGTAGATTGTACCTATAGTACCTTGAGGACCATTGTCATTATTGGTGGTACCTCTCGCGTCTGTTAACAGTTTTCATCATTGACTGGTAATCAGATGATGTTCTTGCATGTTCGACTTCAACTCCCATAGTAGCATGCTTGAACCTGTACTTTGTTCGGGTCGAGATGGAGTGCAAGACCCTGGATTTTGTCTGTTGAGATCTAGGTTGGGATTTTGTGGATTATTATGATCATTACATGACTCATTCACTGGATGGCTACAACCATGCCTGAGTCTATTTATCGATCCTTACTGGATGGCTGCGTCCATACCTTGGATCCAGATTTTTATGTACTCTGCTATGGATGGTTACACCCATACCACATACATCATGTACTTGAGATATCAATTGTACTTCTTCATGCAGTTTCTCCAACAACCGTGTTTTCAATTGACCATGTTCTTGTAAAGCATTTCACCCTCTCTCTCTTGGGCCTCATGCTTTAGGGGGCATCTGTTACACAGTAATTTGTCACCGTCCCTGTTACCCCTTCTCCTGCACCTTGGAGGACTTATTCTAGGACCTGTGAGAAGTGACATATCTTGAAAACACTTGCATTGTATCCCCTTGAGTATGTACTTTATATGCCCTGAAGACACCTTCTGCAAAATACCTATAAAAGTAGCCCTTTCTCCATTGGCGTTGTTCCATAGTGTATCACTCGCGCCAATGGGGGAAATCCTCCAAAGAGGGCGCACCAGCTAGCGCTATGTCTCAGAGTTGCACTCGCGCCAGCCAAGTTGGGTAAAGTTTTTAACAAACCAACTTGCGAAGGTTCTTCCTAACCTATTCATGAACTGATTCCAGTTTGAGTTAGTTCAGTTGGGCTTCAAATCTCCATAGGAGGGAAGTAGTTCTCCACCTCTCATGGAAGCTTCCTAATGATAAGGCAAATCCCATGAATCTTGTGGATGATCCTATCTCCTTCTCCTCTCTCTATGTAAGCTTATCCTTTTGCCTTTGACAAGCTAGTTAGTAATTCTACTTTTCAAGCTCCAAATTCTAAGTCCCAAAGTCTGAGAATTGCTAAGCTCATGCTACAAAGAGGCCTTCTTCATTCCCATAAGGCCAAATCTTAAATGAGGAGATTCTTGCCCAAGTAACCAAGGAGAGAGAGGCTTGTTCCCCATTCCTAACAAGCTTTGCAAGGCATGTGTTGCTGATCACCCAGCCAAAGGAGGATTAGACGTCATAAATATGGTTGTATTCTTCTTTGTTTATCAATAATAATAGACAACTATCATTATGGTTCCACTCTTATTGTCTTTATAATGATGTTTGAGTTATATCCTTTCTGAATGATATATAGTTGCATCTCTTGGATTTTATGCTTGTATTTGTGTCGTTCTTTGCATGTGCAGGTGTTTGTTCACGAGCATCGTGGGGATTGTGACCAGCTGGAGCAAAAGAACGGGAGCGATGACTCTTCTACAACTACTAGCATTGGATTCGAGGTAGGCCCTCATTATTGGTCTTTAGTTTGCAATTAGGAACCTACGTGTTAGCATTGTTTGATTGTTGCTAGACCCCATTTAGGCTAGTGGGATCGCCTCTGTCCACAGAGGGGATTTACCTACACAACAGTGGCATTGGGCTCTGCATCAATGATCTGCGTACTTTTGCCATTCCCCTTGTCAGGCTCTGGCTCAGGGTCAGAACATGCATCTGATTTAGAAGCCTTCAACTCGGCCACCAGCGCCTGCTTGGTCCGACACTCACTTGTGTTATGAGTGGGACTCTTATGGAACTCAGACCACTTTCCTGTGTCCTTCTTTGGCTTCGTGGTGTTATTCTTTTCTTGCGGCTTCGACGAGTTGTCTTAGGTCACCCTTCCTTGGCTTTGTCCTTTGGGCTTCGGATTTGCAAATCCAAAGTCTCGCTTCTTCTGTTTGAACTTTTGCTCGATTTTGACAGCGTATCAGTACTCCGTGCCGAGTGAGGAGATGTTCAGGAACTCCATCTCTTCCTGGATGTATCTGTGTAGGCAGTCGCGGTATTTGAGTACCAAATGCAGCTCAGAATCTTTGATACCCAATTGTGTCCGAAGGGTATGAAAAATGATTGTGAACTCCGACACATCTTGGTCTCGTCCCTACCGTAGTGTGGTCCATTTGATGTATTTGTCCTCATAGCTTTTGATAGGGTAGTATTGCTCCTTGATGGCATCCTGGAAGTCATTCCAAGTGGGTGTGGCTGAAAACAGTGAGCCTGTACTTTCATCCTTCTGCTCGTAATAGGTTTCCCACCAGTCCTTGACGTGGGGGGCTGCCTTGAGAAGAGCGAAAACAATCTTTTCCTGACTTGAAAATTCATGAACAGAAAAATAACCATCTAGCAGATTTAACCATTTATCTACGACATCTGCATCTATTTGACCCTCGAAGATGGGGACAACTGCATCTATTTGACCCTCGAAGATGGGGATTTCAAAGTTAACTTGTACCTTAAACGGTGTGGTGTTTCCAGAGTAGCTATTGGAAGCCGATGCATCGCCTCTGGGTAGCCGCTGAAGGATCTGGGCAAAGTTGTCCATCATCACGTTCCGTTGTCGCTCGAGGGCTTCTTCGAGCAATATTTTGATAGGATCTCCTACCCCCTCATCTTTCTTCTCATCTGCCATGGGAGGTCGTCGGGATTTGTGAGGCTGGTCTTGCAAAGGTTCGACCAGTTCAAGCCCTAACTCCTTATATCTCGACCTTGTTGGGGACATGCAAAGAAAAATAGAGAAAAAACAGACCACTCTGATACCACTGATTCATATTTAAACAGGAACACAACAAAATACAGAGATAACCATATATGCAAAAATGCAATGGAAATAATACTTCATTTCATTAATGGAAAATACTGAAATATGCTTACAACCAGAAATAGAAATAAACCAGCTAGGGCGATGGTACCTTATCTCTGAGAAGAGATGTGGTGGCTACATGCCTCTGAACTATTCTAAACTGTGTTACAATGAGGCTCGAAGGCCTATTTGTTGTTGAGAAACAATGGAAAACCCTTCACATTCCAAAACTTAACCCTAGAAGATGAAACGCCAAATTGTGGGCCCTGTTTTTTTGGGTAAGTTGGTACATCAACTTCCCAGGGTTGTGAATTGATCATATTATCTCCGTTTGACGTGCATGATAACCCATTGGAAATATCTCTCTGAGGGCTACGAAGGAAAACACGATTTTTTGATAGAAAAATTGTTGGCGGTAGATTTCCCAAAAAACGTCGTTTAGGGCGTCAAAATGGCTCCAGAAGTTTAGGACCCGAAAAACTGCTAAAAATAGTAAACTGTGCTATAATTAAGGAAACTGAAAAATTCAAAGAGATAGTTGTGGGGATCCAAATGGGATAGGTGGGTGGCCACCAACATCCACCTGGATCACTTTACAAGGTAAAGCATGCTGCAGATGGCAGCATTGAGAAATTCAAAGCGAGGTTTGTGGCTAGAGGGGTCTCCCAAGTAGAGGGAGTTGATTATGAGGAGACCTTCTCGCTCCCGTGGCTCGATATACTTCGATTCGCTCCATTATATCGATAGCAGCAGAGATGGGTTGGAAGATCCACCAGATGGATGTGAAGACCGCATTTCTCAATGGCTTCATACAGGAGGAGGTGTACATTGAGCAGCCACAGGGCTTTGAGGTGCATGGGAAGCAGTCCCATGTGTGCAGACTGAAGAAGGCCCTTTATGGCCTGAAGCAAGCTCCCAGAGCTTGGTACTCCAGGATAGATACTTATTTGCAGGGGATGGGTTTCACAAAGAGTGAGGCAGATCCGAACCTTTACTTTATTGTGATATGTGAGGAGCCTCTCATTCTGGTGTGTATGTGGATGACTTGATCATTACAGGTGCAGAGAGACTCATAGAGCACTGCAAGAGAGATCTTGCGACGGAGTTTGAGATGAAGGACATTGGCTTGATGCATTACTTTTTGGGTTTGGAAGTGTGGCAGGAGGAGGGGCATTTCTTCCTGGGGTAGGGGAAGTATATTGTGGACATCCTTGGCAGATTCCACATGGAGGATTGTAGACCCATGTCGACACCGATTATTACCAACTGGAAGAAGATTCATGCTTCAGATTCCGAGTTGGTGGATCCCACATTGTACAAGCAACTGATTGGTTCCTTGATGTATTTAGTCAACACTAGACCAGATATTTGTTTTGCAGTCAACACGATGAGTCAGTTTATGTGTGAGCCTAGGAAGGTTCACTGGGTGGCTGCAAAAAACATTTTGTGGTACTTGCAGGGGACAGTGGATCATGGTCTGGACTACAGGCAGATAGATGTTGTGAGGTTGGTAGGTTATACTGAATCTGATTGGGCAGGTTGTGCTTCTGATAGGAAGAGCACTTCAAGGTGTTGTTTTGGGTTGGGTTCGACAGTAGTGCCATGGTTCAGCCGGAAGCAACAGTCAGTAGCATTGGGTTCAGCGGAAGCAGAGTATATGGCAGCCAGTCTAGCTAGTTGTGAGGCCATCTGGTTTCACAAGATGTTGTTTGGCTTATTTGGTCAGCCGTTGAGACCTTTAGTGATTTACTGTGACAATCAGAGTTGCATTAAACTCACGGAGAATCCAGTATTTCATGACAGGTCAAAGCATATCGGGATCAAATATCATTTCATCAGAGACTATGTTCAGAAGGTAGTTGTGAAGCTTGAGTATATTCCCACTGATGAGCAGGTTGCAGATATTCTTACCAAAGCCTTACCACGGGGCAAGCATGTCTACTTCAGAGATAAGATGGGTGTGGTGAGGAACACCTTCCTCAGTAAGAGGGAGTGTTGAAATTTGGTACCGGAGGACAGGCGGTTCCCTAAGGCTTTGATCTTTGGCCTAGGGAAAAGTGTCCAAAAAATAATTTAATTTTTCTCCTAAAGTAACTTTATAATTTTTATAAAGTTAAATCTAATTTAAAAGTGACTTTAAGTGATAAAGTTACTAAAGTATAATTTTAAAGTGACTTTAATAAAGTTAATGTAAAATTAGAAAGGGAAAGTGACTTTGGAAATAAATGACTAAGTGGGTCTTTATTAAAG
>APFE030167923.1:483-16657 GCA_000404065.3 Pinus taeda
ACCCAAACCCATGGAGGCAAATGTGAGACGAGATGAGATGTCCCCACCCAGACACGAATGTAAACAGTGCCATGTTCAAGAGCGACATACTGCCGATGACGACGATTATGATTCCTTTATTTCCCCCACCATTTGGTGAGTACCCCGATGAAAAGCTTGACGGGGATAACATATGCTTGAAGGGTGTCATTTCGACGGAATCCGATGTCATTAAGTTTTAACGAGTCTGACAAAGGAAGAACTTGACGTCTTTTCATGTTTAGAGAGTTTGAAAAGACAACGAAAAGAAAACTCCAGGGGTGTCCTTTTTCGTAGAGTTGTGTCTCTCGAGCCCGAAAAAGTATAAAACTATGCTCAAAAGAACCGCTCGATCATTACGACCGAGGAGTAATTTTCGTAAGTAGTGACATCGATCCGAAAAAGTAAAAAAGCAATTGATATCACGTCGTTTCATTTCCATTAACGAACCTGAAACGACAAGGGTCCAACAATCTTTTCATGTTTACACGGTCGGAAAAGGGTTTAAAGATGACCGCCTCTCATTTACATTTAACGAGTTGAGAGGAACAACTCGGTAATCTTTTCATCTTTAAATAGTCAGAAAAGAGCTGAAAGAAGACCTCCATTTTTATTCTCTTTAGCGAGTCAAAAAGGAAAAAATACTCGGCAATCTTTTCATATTTTACGAGTTAGAAAAGAGCTTAAAGGTGACTCGAGTATGGGTTCATTTTTACACAAGCTTGAACCTAGAGAACTTTGCTTGGACTCTATTTCATGTTTACACAAGCTTGAAACGAAAGAACTATGCTTGTTATAAATTCACATGCCCCCAGCATAACGAGCCAAACGAGGTACATGCCTCCCAAGCTTCATTGCATTCAACAAAGTGGATGGAATGAAGGTTCACTTTCGAGATCTTGGAAAGACTCGACTTGTATTTTACGAGATCTAACCAAAAGACTCGATTTGGAAAGGGAGTTGTTTCATTTTTTAATGAGGTTGACACAGTAAAAGAACTATCCTCATAACCCTCGTTTCATTTTTTAACGAGCTTGACATAAGATTAGGAACTATGCTCAGTAGATTGTTTCGTTGTGTAATGAGGTCGCCACAAGATCAAAACTATCCTCGGTACATCTAATTTCATTTTTTAAGGAGCTTGACGCAGGAAATCGAACTATGCTCCGAGCAAACCCAGCTTCATTTTTTAAGGAGCTTGACGTAGGAAAGCGAACTATGCTCCGCCCGAACTTCATCATGATGAACAGGAAGTTGGGGCTTCCAAAAGTGGCTCTCCTGGTGGGAGGTCAACATCTCAGAAGTCAGGACCCAATGCCCCCAGGACACTATGCACGACGGCGGCATAATTCAACCTCAACCATTACAAGTACAACGAGAATGGAACCATAATGATAGTCATCTATTTATTAATATTCAACAAAGGAGAATACAACCAGCGTCCTGACGTCAAGTCCTCCTTTGGCTGGGTGCTTAGCTACACAAGTCTTGCAAAAGATTGAAGGGGTGAGGGACAAGCTCTCTCTCTCTTTAGTGATAAAGTCTCCTTACTTAGGGAAAATCTTATGGATACAAAGAAGGCTTCTTGCAACTCCAACCTTTTGATGTCTTCCTTTCAGCACAGGTGTTGCCACAAGAGTCAAAGCTATTAGAACAAGAACTAGCTTGTTCAAGCCATGGGAACAAGCTTTTATAGAGGAAAAGGAAGAGATAAGGTCAATCCCACACAATCATGGATTTGGCTTCATCACTTGGAAACTTCCATGGAATGGTGGCAAACAACTTTCCATCCAAGGAGATTCAAAGCCAAACCATCCTCACTCAACTTGGAATTAGTTTGGTGAATGAGGTGGATAGAAACTTTGAAGGTTTGAGTGGTTGAGAATTTTTCCCAAACTGGTTGGCGTGATTGCGACTCTAAGACAGAGCGCCAATGGAACGCCCTTCCTTCAGGATTTTCCCCATTGGCGCGGGCACAACACAGGGCACCCGTGCTAATGCAAAAAGGGCTATTTTTAGGGGCAATGAGCAGGAGATGTCTTAAGGGCATATGAAGGTCATGTTTAGAGGAGAATAAGGCAAGTGGTTTCAAGTCTTGTCACTTCTCACAAGTCCCGGAATGGGTCCTCAAAGATGCGGGAGAGGGGTAACAGGGACGGTGACAAACGGTGACAAATTACTGTGTAACAGTTGATGTTGAATTATATCCTTCCTCACTGATGTATAATTGCATATATTAGATTTCACGCTTGTGTTTGTGTTGTTCTCTTTGTGTGCAGGTGTCCATTCACGTGGATAGTGGAGGATCGTGATCGGCCAAGGCAAAGGAACGTGGGCGACGTCTCTTCTACAAACTAAAGCGTTGGATCTCAAGTAGGTCTTCATCACCTACTCTTTATTTGCAATTAGGAACTTGTGTGATAGCGTTGTTTGATTGTTGCTAGATCCGTTATGGGCTAGTAGGGATTGCCTCTATCCGTAGAGGGGATTTACCTCTCCAACATGGTCCCTAGAGGAAGAGAGAAGGTCGTAGCCTTCTGTAGGATGGTGCCTAAATATTGGTAAAAATATCGTCCAGTACAAGAGCCAAGGGGTTGGAGCTCCCTTCCAGTAGTAGTTGGAAAACGAGTGAAGGTTGGAGCCTTCTATAGGCCGGTGCCTGCATACTAGTAAATGGATTGGCTAGTACAAGAGCCAGGGGGTTGGAGCTCCCTTCCAGTAGTAGTTGGAAAATGAGTGAAGATTGGAGCCTTCTGTAGGTCGATGCCTACGTACTAGTAAACAGATTGGCTAGTACAAGAGCTAGGGTGTTGTAGCTCCCTTCCAGTAGAAGCTGAAGAATGAGAGAAGGTTGTAACCTTCTACAGGTGGGTTCCTACATACTGGTATGATTCTGCACTAGTACAAGATTGTAAACAGGTTTTTCTTATATTAAAAGAAGATAGCAACAAGTGGTTTTTGTCTCGCATTGGGTTTCCACCTTAAATCTTGGTGTTCATGTGTGTTGCTTATGTGTGATGGTTTATTCTATTATTACTGCACATGGTTACTGTTTATATGGTTAATTAAGTATTGATGCACTGATTAAAATAAACATATGATGAATTAATTGAATCATAAGTTTGCTAGATATACGCTGGTTGCTTTAAAGACAGTTGAGTGTACATGCGATTTACATTCATTGAAGTAGTGTATATAAATACGAGTATGAAAAGAAAAAATTATTGATTTGATTAATATTGATTCAACCCCCCCCCCCCCCCCCCTGCCTCTCACTATTATTTCCAACACTATGTACATGTGGCATTGTGTACACGTTGTGTAGGTGGAGTCATGTACATGTGATGCTATGCATACATTGTGCAAGTGGTTCTTTGTAAAGGTGTTACTGTGTACGTGTTGTACATATGGTACTGGTGTACATATGGTATTGTGTGGATGTCGTACATATTGTGTTGTGTACATGTGGTACTATGTATATGTATTGTGTAGTTTTGGTATTGTGACATGCATACTCGTTGTGTTGTACTCTATGTAGTACATGTATTTTGTTGTGTTGTGTGCCAGATGTAGGTACATGTATTGTGTGGTGTTGTACATTGGGTATATATGTCTTAGTTGTGTTGTATATCAAGTGTATGTGTATGCATTTTGTGTTGTCATGTGTTGTGTGCAGATGTATGTCTTGTGATGTACATTGTGTATGTATACATGTTGTGTTGTGTCATACACCGAATGTAGGAGTATGTATTGTGTTATGTTGTACATTGGGTGTAGATGCATGTATTGCATGGTGTTGTATGTTGTGTGTGGTGGTATGGGTGTGATGCACACTATGTGTATGTGAACATGGTTGAGGAGAAGGCACTAGGTTGTCTAGTGTGGCAACCAATCTGGAGTGCGTACGAAATAAGGACAAAGGTGGAAGCCAAGGATTGATTAAAGGATAAGTATCATTATTTTATTTAGTTTTATTATGCATGTGATTTATGATTTTGGTCTATGATGATTACATGTGATCTATGATTTTGGTTTATGATGGTTACATGTGATGTATGATGTTGATCTATGATGGTTGTGTTCTGAGTGAACCTGATGTGATATGTTTATGCATGATGATTTTATCAAAGATTCTAGTTTGACTTATTGTGATAGGATTTAAATAGAATTGATAGTGTACCTTATTGATGAGCCACCAATGAGGTATTATTTGAAGTTATTTCAATTTATTTTGAATCTAATGGAAATTATGTGCTTGGAATAGGAATGTGCGAACATGCCCGATTGAGTGGTCTAAATTGATTACAAGAATTAGCAGCAACAGTGAAAGAAATTGGAACATGCAACAATATGTTGGTATGGACATTGGATGAAGATTTGACTTTGACAGTGGATTTTGGACTTCCTAGGAAGGAGGTGAATCCTAGTATTACTTTGAGGGTGGAGGTGTGAGCCTCTATCCCTTGTTGATTGATATGAGCATTGTATCCTTTTATTTGCTGGTTGAGAAAATATGCATATGTGTATTGTAGAAATTTCACCTGTAGAAGAAACCGATATATGCAATGTCTTAAAGCATAATACTTGTTCTACTTCTACAAAACATTAAGTGGAAGCATAATCGAATTCATGAGCAACATCAAGTAGAAACATGCATAACTGATCAAGAGAAATAATCACACATAACACAAGATATATCCAGGGGAAAGCACCAGCATAAAACCCCAACCATGTATTATCAATCAAGTGGAAATCCTCTTCACAATACAAAAAGAATCAGCTCTCAAGTTATCATGCTCTTTCTATATTCAGAAGATCTTGATGATCTTCAATCAGAAGATGAAAATCATGGACTACCTAGGCCTGAATATATATGCCACAAGTCCTCCAATCTCCTATAATAGATCTTTCTCCATGCAAGGAACACTTACTAAAAATATCCAAGCATCTGATAGTACATTGTCCCACATCTGATGTCAATTGGGTCTCTAATAGAAATGACATGCAACAATTATCCATGAGTGAATTCTCAATTATCTAAAATAATAGTTGTCACATGCATGCAAGCATTAACAAACTATATTTTATTATTTTAACAACTTGTTAAAATAATCTAATTGGACTTGACTAGTTAGAACTAATTCAATTGGTTCTCTCATTATAGAACTCATACTTATTCCCTCAATCAATGGATGAAATTAAGGATAAATTCCTCAATCAGTGGGACAACTCATGTGCATGCTCACAATGACTTCAAATTCGAATTTCCTTAACTAATTAACTCAACTGAATTAATTAATTAATTTTTCCAACTGCTGTTAAGACCAAAATTAATTTTACTTCCTATAGATAGACTAGGGACTACTATAAATAGGAAAGGACCTAGAAATGCTATTTTTAAAACTTTCTATTTTTAGTAGTTTCACCTCTCACCCAATGTGGCAATGTCCTCATTGACCAAACTACTATTTTTATACATGCTATTTTTAGCAGACCTATTTTTATGACATTCTAAATTTAACATTTCTTGTTGTAAATTTTTCAACAAATTAGTGATTTTAGGAAAGCTTATAGCTAAGTACATGATAAGTCTTCACCATACTTAAATAGGGAGATTAGATATTCATAGATATTCATTTGTTCCTTTCCAAGTAAGAAATTTTGCACCATAAAACAATGGATCTATTAAGGATTTCAAATATAAACTAATTTTATACGCTCGCAACACCAAATTGTAGTATTTTAAGTAATTCTCCCCATAATTAATAGTTTTTCGAAAAATCATCCTCTCACATAGACTTCAGTTGCATTTTCTTCGAAAAAAATCATTGGGTATTCCTTAATTTATCTTATATGTGCCCGCATTTCTAACATAAAATTCCTTAAACACATAATAATGGTAGATCACCAAACATGTATGAGATCGTGAGGTTGGTTTTTTTGCGATCCGTGGTGGCTAAAGGATGAACAATATCTAGGTATGAGTCAGATAAGGTCTAACTGCTTTATCATACTAGTCATTCATTATTATACTTGGCATCAATGAATTTCTCTCTTGCCAGGTGTCTATTTAAGTGTGTTCAACTTCCCAATGCCCATGTTCAAGTATTAACTTCATCTGCATGGCGATGTTTCTATCACAACCACAAAAACAAGTAACATTTATAAGCACATGGTAAAAATTACATGCAAAAATCTAGAAACAATAAAAATACATATGCTTTTAGATTTTCTTACCATCCAACTAAATTTTAGTTTTAGCTAGGATTGATGCAGTGATTTGGGTAGTTGTGATTCTCTTTGTATTTTGGGAAGGTAGAACATAATGGAAATAATGAAACTAATTTTCCAAACCTTCCAAACCTATGACATCAAAGTTCAAAAGAATTAGAAGGGACCCAAGAAATTAAGGAGGATAATAAGGATGGAACCAACGAGCCTTATCACTAGTTTGTGAAGTTGTGGAAGGTGAATATTAGGACAGAGGCAAAACTTCAAATTGCATGAATTGGATATTATTGGGATGACTAGATCATGACAAAAATTGAAGCCTTGTTGTAGGAGTATGAAGATCTATTTCCTAAGATCTTTACAGAGTTAAAGGGCATTAAAGGAAATCTAGGAGAAATTAAAACTTCATTATTAGCTATGCATGCCTCATAAAGCTATGTTTCTCAGTACCCATGGTTTCATTTTAGGAAAAATAATTTAGTATCTTTAATAAAATCTAATGGTTTCCATCTTGAAACCAAATGATCGTTCGAAACTTGAATGTTTTTGCAAAAAAAAAATTAAGAATTCCTAACATGCTTTTTTAGATCTCAAGGTTTTGAGGTTTGTTGTAATTACTGCCAGTTTTAACCACACGCGGGCTCAAACCCATTGGTTGAAAAAAATACTAAAAAGGGCGTAATTCGTGGGGTTTGAGAGAACATCCTACATTTCCTATAATTACTTTTGGCTTTGGGCACATACAATTTTGAACCCTCTAGCTACAGAAAAATTTGGTTTGTGATGAAAATAATACTAACAAGGGTGTTATCTATGGGGTTTCAGAGAATATCCTAGGTTTTCTTATTGCTGACTTTGGCCACACATAGTTTTGAACCCAAGAAGAGTGGGTTTGTAATGAAAATAATATGGACCAATGTGTTATATTAGGGGTTTCATAGAACATCCCAACCTCAGGAATGAAAGTGGGAATAAAAAACATTAGGCGCTTTAATCGTTTTGGGAAGAAGCCATAGGAAGAAAAAACCCTAGTAATTTTTGCTCTCAGCCTAGAGAGTGTTAGCATTAATTGTTCCAATGGCTACGGATAGATAGTCATGGTCTACCTAATTCTTCTATTTTGGTTGCACAATATTCATTTCCACTTGCTTGATTGTCTCCATCAATCACTTGAGTGTCATTTTCTTAGAACAAGGTGATTGTTAGATGCATTGCACATAGAGCTCAAATGAATATTAAATAAGCTAATAAACATATTATTCATATTGTAGTGCCTTATCCTTGGCCAAAGTGAATTTGAACTTGGTTAAATGGAATGGTGTCATTATTAACTCTCAGAACGGAGCATATAAATTTGTCGGGAATGTGATATCATATTATGAGTGTTGGATGGAGAATTGTCTGAGAAAGGCTATTTTCGACAATTATGGAAATAGAACAAAAGGAATGGGAATTATGTTCATCTCTTCTCGTTGTTAAACTAAGGTCCTGGGTCTTAGAGTTAGCCAGTGTATTTTTTGAAAAATCCTATAACCATGGGCATATGACCTGGAAGGCCTTTCCTTTGAGCTTCATGGTCATCGCCTAGTTCCAGGTATCTAAGGTTTGGCTTGGTTTTGGGTTATTTGTAGAATTTCCTGCAAATTCTCTACAAATCTACCTCTGAGATCTATGTAGAAAATATGACTGTAGATTAACTGGATAATGCAATATACCAAAGAAAAATATTATAATCTACATCTACTATCAAACTTGCAGAAGCTTAAAGATCGAGTTGAATCAGAGCTGAACACATATAACCAAAAGAAGAATCAATGCACATGAAACACATAAGAATACTTTGGGGAAAGCCTCAGCTAAAAAACCCGCTATTTGTATTATCATACAAGGTGGAAATATCTCAGAATTACACAAATCCTTAGCTCCCACTACTAGTCAGCTCTCAGTACAATCCTCCTAGATGCTCACAGGAAAACAAGGCTTCTCACAAACCTTCTCCTCTGCCCTCCAAGCCTCCTATTTCCTTGCACTGTTTCTCCTGGGCGATCCTCCTGTTACCAAGTGTAACACTGATCACTCAGACTAATCTCACACCCTATAAAACTGAGCAATCCTCAAGGTACCCCTATTCCTTCTACATGGATGAGTTTCCTTTATAGGAAAACTCATGCAACTGATGGTAACCTATCCTTGAGATTTAGCTCAATTTGGTCACTCTCTGAATAGACATGCATGAGTTTCTGATGGGAGAATCTTCAGTTATCTGGAGTACACTAGTTGGATGCATGCATGCATTAACTGAATGAACTCACAATTAGTTCCTCAAACAGTTTGGAACTAATTTAACTGGACTTAACTCAGTAAAATGAGCTAAATAATTACAACTCAAATACAACTCAATTTTATCTCCTTAATTAAGGGATCATCTCCTTAATTTAAGGGATAGCTATTGCATGACTTCACAAATACTTTTAGCTTGAATTTCTCCAACTAATTAATCCATAATGAATTAATTATTTTTCAAGCAGCTGGTGAGACTAAATTCGAATTTTAATTCAAGGACAAATTAAAATTGGAATATTCTAGATTCTATTTTTATCATTTCTTGTTGCTATTTTCAACATTATTCATGTTTTATTTTTCCTTAAGGAAAGACTCAAGGATTCATTGAAAGAGAGATTGGTCCTTAAATCATATATAGCTACAGACATGCCTCTTCAGTTTTATTTTATTTTTTGATAAATTTAATTTTTGGATACAGAATACAGACAGACAAATTCTGAATGATTTCAATTTTATTTCAAGTTACATAATTTCACTATCAAAAAATATGATTTAAATTTCATCAATTGTTTTAAGTAATCTTTACTTATCTACATGTATAAATGATTATAACTTAATAGTCAAAGCTCTGTCAGGTCACATTGATACCAATATCCAACAGTGAGAATAATCCATAAATAGAACCTATCACCAGTCGCAGCAGTAGTAGGAATACATCATACTTGTCAAAGTGTCCTAGATTTAGCTTTAAGTGTCCTCGATCTCTGAGTAGGAATGCTTCCAGTTGAAAAAAACTCAAGTAGTCTTCTTATTTAAATATTTTGTTTGACGTCATCTGACACCACAACACTGTTGGAGTTTATAGCTCCCTTAATGCAAGTTCGTGCATGCAAAGCTGAATAAGTGATGATAAATATAAGGTGGTGCATGCAAACATAATATGTGGTAATAAAATTGAAGAAATATAAAACCTTAGATAAAACTTTGGAGCAATATGCAATGAGAATATGTTGATAAAATGGAAGAAATAAAAAACTTGGAAGTCTTGAAGAGATATAAAATTGTTATCCAAAGTGCGGAGATTTGGATAAATATGTCTCAAAAAGAGAAAAGCCTATAATAAGATCTCAAAACCTATAAAAAAATTTAAATTTGATATTTTAAAACATTGAATAAATTTCACAATGTGAAAATTCAAAGAAATTAATACTCTGTCAATGATCTATCAATAATGTATCGTGCCCTATGCAAGTATAATAAGTAATATAATTATACGTGTCAAGATAGGAGGTAATTCCTCAAATAAGATTGTACTATTCATTTAGGTTGTTCATTATTATATATAAGAGGGAGAGACTGTTCAGTTTCATCTCCCGGTGACTCTCCATTTCCTCTATAATTATTTACACTAATTACAGTTGTTCACCCAATCCCTATGATTAGGTGTCAACATCCCCTCACTTAATATGAAGGGATGTTGGTGAGTCCAAGCATGATTCTGAATCTTTCAAGCTTTTCTCTTCCAAATGCTTTGGTGAAGATGTCTACAATCTACTCATTAGTGGAACAACGGCGAAGATGGATTGTTTTGGCCTCAACATAATGTCGAATCAGATCATATTTTGTATTGATGTGCTTCGTTCAATCATGGAACTTTGGGTTCTTGGCCAAATTTATTGCCGAGATATTGTCAATCGTGAGTGGAGTCGATTGTACTTGTTTTACCTGCAAATCTTCCAAAATTTTCTTGAGCCACACAATTTATTTTGTTTCCTCAGCTGTTGCCACATATTCTGCCTCAGTTGTGGAATTTGTTGGACCTGATTGTTTGCATGATCTCCAGGAGACAGCTCCCGATCCAGGACTCATAGCATAACTTGAAGTAGATACCCCAGCTTCTTTGTCTCCATCGAAGTTTGAATCAAAGTATGCAATCAAGCTGAAGTCGCCCACCTGTGTATACTTGATTCCAAAGTCTTGAGTTCCCTTTAACTACTTTATAACTCTTTTTGCAGCAGACCCATGTCCCTCACAAGGCTTTTGCATAAACCTAGAGAGGATTCCAATACAAAACGAAATGTCTGGTCTGGTAGTAGTTAGTAGTTGAGACTTCCTACAAGTTGTCTATACTTTGTTGCATCCTCAAATTCTTTTCCTTCAATGGATGTGAGCTTTAAGTTTTGTTCCATTGGATTAGTCAGAGGATTGCATTCATTCATGCCAAAACTGTTCAGTAGATCTCCAATGTACTTCTTTTGAGAAAGGAATATGGATTTCGGATGTTGAGTTACTTCAATACCAAGATAGTAATGAACATAGCACAAATCAGTCATTTTAAAACCTTTCCTCAAATCCTTCTTTATGGATGCAATGTAGCTCTCATCATTCCCTGTCATCAAAAGATCACCTACATATACCACAAGATATACAACTGTTTTTCCAACCTTCTTGACAAACAAAGTTGCATCATCAAGATCATAATGTTTGAAATTGACTTCAAAATATGCTTAGTTAGTTTTTCATACCAGGCTCGTGGTGCTTGTTTGAGGCCATACAATGATTTCATAAGTTTTCATACTTTATGTTCATGTCCTTTCACAGCGAATCCTTCAGGCTGGGACAAAAACATTTTCTTTTATATCTCCATTCAAGAAAGTAGTTTTTACATCCATTTGATGGACTTTCCAACCATTTTGAGCTGCTAGGGCAAAGAGTGTCCCGATGGTAGCCCATTTTGTTGTGGGGGAAAAAGTCTCCTCATAATCAACCCCTTCCTTCTATGCAAAACCTTTTGCCACAAGCCTAGCTTTATGCTTATCAAGTGAGCCATCTGTTGTATACTTTTTCTTGTAGACCCACTTGCAGCTAATTAGTTTGCTTCCCTATGGAGGATCAATCAGCTTCCAAGTACCATTCTTTATCAAGGAATCATACTCCTTTGGCATTGCTTCTTTCCATTCATCATGGGAAGCAGCTTCTTTGAAGGAAATTGGTTCAAAATATGTAGACAAATTCAATTCACAATCATAAGAAACATCCATATCAATAGGTGAATCAGAGTCATCTACATCACCTCCATTTTGTCAGGTTGAATTTCTAGTTCCTGTCTTTCCAACCTCATTAGGATGAACACTTTCAAGTGTCTTTGTCAGCCACTTTGGGGGACCTTTATGAGATGGTCTAGGCTACTTTATTGATTGAGTTGGGACTAAATCAAGATTGAGTCTCCCAATTCTGTCAATCACATCACTCAGAGTATCATCTGTTGTTGGAGTTTCATGCAGAGGAGAGAGTGCTTTAGAAGAAGATTCCACGGGTTGATCTAATATAGGAATCCCCCCTTCAAAATGTGGAATCTGATTATAAAATTCTTAAAATGAGTTTTCATTTGCGAATCTATCTAAGCGATCAAGTTGTCGCTCAACAACATTGTCATCTTTGGATGATTCAAGAAATATTACATCTCTAGATACACCAAACTTTTTATTGACTTCATCATAGAGATAGTATGCTTTGGAGGTGTTTGAATACCCTAAGAAGATACACTTATGACTTCTTGCACCAAGTTTGTTTCTATGTACCTTTGGTATCAAGGAATAACATGTGGAACCAAAGATCCTGAGATACTTTTCAGAAGGAATATGTCCATACCACATTGCAGAGGGATTCTTGTTTCTAATAGCATTAGATGGACATCTATTCTTTACATATACAACACATAGAACTGCATCAGCCCAAAACATCAATTTTACAATTTTTTAAAACATCATGGAGCGCTTCATATTTAAGATTGTCCTATTCATTCTTTCAGCTACTCTGTTTTGTTGGGGATTATAAGGCACAGTTGTTTGATGTTTGATCCCATGTTGGTGAAGATAGTTTTCAAATTCATTTGAAGTGTATTCTTTCCATTATTAGTGCGAATAGATCCAATATGACATTGTGCATCATTTTCAATCCATGTATGAAGTTCTTGAATGTTTGAAAAGCATGAGATTTGTTCTTCAATAAATAAACACAACACATTCTGGTGTAGTCACCAATAATGTCATCATATATTTATTTCCATTTGCAGAAGGAACGGGCATTGGACCACATAAATATGAATGAATGAGTTCAAGTTTTCTATGTGCTCTGGAATGTGAATCATGAAAAGACTGTTTGCTATGCTTTCCTAGAATGCAAGCATCACATTGCTTAAGTTTCCTAGGAATTGTGGGCAAACCAATAATACCATTTTTCTTCAATAAGTGGAGACTGTCATAGTTTAAGTGTCCAAATCTAGCATGCCATAATAAACTTGATGGAAATGTACCTTCTTCATAACGAGAATTGTATGAGAAAATTTGTGCACGAGCAGAGGTACCCTGTAGCTTGAGAAGCATTTCTTCTTCTATCCCCGTCATGACAAGTGAGTGGTCTGATGCTTTTCTCACCTCAAGCTTGCCATCAAACATATGAATGGAGTGTCCTTGCTGGAAGATGTGGACCAAGGACAGCAAGTTTCTCCTCAATTGTGGGAGATATAGAACATGATGCAGAAAAAAGTTTGGAAGACCAGGGAATTCAAGCCTGATTGTGCCAAGCCCTAATGACTTGAGTTTTGACTTGTCTGCAAATTATACAGCTCCATCAACATTGTCAGTAAATTCTTCAAAAAAATCTCTTCTAAAAGTCATGTGGCAAGTTGCTCCTGAATCAAGCAACCAATCACTTTTCCAGGAAGCAAGTGAAGCATTAAATAAGTCTTCATTTACTCCAATATTACAGTGTGCCACAACATAGTGAGTGGATTCAAGTGCTTTACCTTTCTCTTTGTCATTAGTTTTTCCTTTGGGTTGGTTTCTTTCATGCTCAATTCTGTCCCAAGGCACTTACATGTGGATGCATCATGTGATCCATCTCTTTTGCAGGGTATGCAGTGCAAACCTAACTTTTCTCCTTGAGAGTGTCTACCCCCCTGCCTCTGAAATTTCTTCCTCTTCCTCTTCGACCACCTCTTCCTCTGGAAAAATCTTGAGCAAGATTATTTTCTCTGTGCAAGGCACATAGCCTCTTCAAAAGACTGATGAGTTGTCTTCTTCCCAAAAGCTTTCTCTCTTTCAGAAAATTTTTTCACAAGTGAGTCAAAGGTAATATCTTTGAGGTTTCCATTTGCTTGCAATGACTCAAGATAATTTGAGTAAGTGGGATAAAGTGCCTTGACAAAATCTATCAGAGGAATGTCCAGTTCAACATTAATGACTTTGATATCATGCAAAATAAATTTTACTTCTACTGCAAGAGCAAGCGGATCATCATTTTGTAATTCAAGGGTGAACAATTTAATCATGGGTTGAACAACTTCTTGTGCAGAGTGTGAGTGATAGAGTTCCTTCAGTTTTTGTAAGTCTTTGAAAGCATTTGAAAATGGCGAAATATGGCGACTCACCTCTTCATTTACTGATGCTGCAATTAATGCATAAGCCTTGTTGTTCTTATTTTCCCAAATGGAGAATTCCTTGTCTGAGGTAGGTTGTTCAGGCTCTTTGTCTTTGTTTCCAGCACACACTCCTTTCCACAGCTCATTAAAAATGAGAGTGTATTTTATTTTCTACGACAATTCTGGATAGTTCTCCTTCCCAGTGAGAACCACTCCAACAATATCAGTGAATGCATTTTAAGTAACTCTGGTACCATGTCAGGCCAGGAGGTAACTCCTCAAATGAGATTGTATTATTCATTTAAGTTTTTCATTATTATATACAAGAGGGAGAGACTGTTTATTTTCATCTCCTGATGACTCTCCATTTCCTCTATTATTTATTTACACTAATTATAGTTGTTCACCCAATCCCTAGGATTAGGTGTCAACAATGCGTAGATACAAATTAAATTCCTTTTTGGTTCACATTTGAATATGAACTTTGCATTTTACAAGTGCATTGAAGACTTAATTATAGCGTTGTCTATCGAGGCTACAAATTTGTTTGGAAAATTACTTTTTGTTGGAATCTGCCAATTCATTTTTTCAAAAAATATGATCACAGGAATATTTGAATCTTTTTTTTATGGTGGAAATGGATTCAGCACCATCAAAAATCCCTTGGGCACCCAAAATCTTGTGATAGTTGTAACCTGGATTTCCAAAAAATTATGTCGGATTTTAGCAAAAATCATACCAAAATTTCCACTATTTTCTAAGTGAATTTGTGACATCTTTAAACTACGCTCTTAATTAAACCCTCTTCAAATTTATAGTCTCTAACAAAATCTAAACAAATATCTCTCCCCTTGGTTTACAACAATATGCAAATACGAGTTATTCTATTGGTTGGCATTCCCAAAAAAATTGCGTATATAAACATTATAACAAAATTAATGGCCGACAATTTATTGGTTGCCATTTCCTGAAGGAAAAAGAATTGCGTATATAACTAGCAATTGCTCTAAAAGGTGCAAAGATACAAGGAAGGATTAGAATATTGGCAAGATTATTTCCCCGAGAATAGAGCCAAAAATAAGCTCATAATTAAACTGTAGAAATCTAAATTAGCTACATAATTTCAAAAAATAACTTTTAATAACATAAATAATCATAAATTTTTATTTATAAAATACAAATAACTAAATAAATTTAATTACATTCAACATAACCATGACAAACAAATATTTATTTTTACCAAAACTTTAAATGGACACAAAATTTGTAATAAAAAAAACTCTAAATCTTACACCAAGTTTAGTTTTAAATATAGAATTTCAAAATAATAATTAATATTTTTACATTTTTACAAGCTAACATTTCACCCTATATATTATTACATTGATGTGGTTGTATTGGTTGGAGCACGGTGTTTCTACAAAGGCTACGAAGCCACGTTTAGCCCTTTGAACGAGATAGTGGAAATTTGTTTAGTGCGAGACTCACAAGGCCATGACACACAAACCACCTCCATCGTCCCAGGCTATTTCGTTGACCGAGCCAACATGATGGAGTATGAGCACATGATCTTCAAAGGAATGACACCCAAAGCATGTAATGGGGTCTATAAGGTTTGTTGGGTATTTGGCTGCATGATGTTTGACCCACTCTTTGCCTTCCAAAATGTGTTAGACGACATAGTGGATGTTAAATTACTAGAACTCTTATGGAAAGAAAGCCTTGAAGTTGAATAATCAACCATGGTCATTTATAAATATATATACATATTTGACTTTACATAACCCACAACCAAAAGTTATCCATAATAATTAAGTATTTACAAGTTTTTATGACAAATATTACATAAACAAAAAATATTAATTTGATAAAATTAAGAAATTCATTTTTTTTTGGGGAAAGAAAACCTTCAACTTCAATAATCAACCATGGTTATTTATAAATATGTATACAAATTTGACTGTACAGAGCCCACAACCAGAAGTTATCAATAGTAATTAAATATTTACAAGTTTTTATGAGAAATATTACATAAACAAAAAATATTAATTTGATAAAATTAAGAAATTCAATTAAAAAAAAATAATTAAAAAATATTATAAACAAAATGTATTCTCATCATTAACTATAATTAATAAAGAAAATTCATTATAAACCAAACACACTTAAAAAAAACCTCTATATTAATACATAATTCATTATTAATAAACAAAAAGCATT